>NLAL01000016.1:0-179390 GCA_002374735.1 Metschnikowia sp. 13-106.1
TATAACCCCGACAAGCAGTTAGAAGCTTATAACCCCATTGCGAATACAGGCTTAACGTCCCAGGTCGCATAATAATTCTAACAGTTCTTAAAAAATAATATACTATTCAAGAAAGCTCAATTTTAGCCTCAAATGAATCGACTTAATTAACACTGTTGATCATGAGAAATCTAAATATCTAACCGTGGCCATTAAAATCAGGAAGCTAAACTTTTTACCATACCATCAACGAGCCTCAGATTTCTTGAAGAGTGTGAGTTTGAGTGGGCATGAATTGAAGTGTGAGACTTCTTGAAGAGTAACAGTTTGAGTCTGGACTTCTTGAAGATCTACTTCCAATCAAGACCAGTATCATTGGTCTCTTACTATCCGATGATACAGTTTTTTTGTTTCAATCAATGATGTGCATTACGTCAAAGATCCGATTATACAAGCCAGCTAGCTAACACTTGGCTCAGATTCAACTCAAGTAGACAACTTCGGTAATCGACAATCATTTCGGGGAAAGGGAATCATGAAAAAAATAGCTCTTAGAAGAAATATTAAGTTATGTGCGCCTTATAGATTGATTTGATCAATAGTTATCAGTATTCATGTTTGTTCTATATGAAACTCATTTCATCATAACTCCGCCATCGAAGGGAACAAAAGTATGGTCGATGTGTAAATTCAACACGAAGAATCAAATTCAACAAAACCAGTTTCATGATTGAAGAAGATAAAGCCAAATTCGCAAAGCTTTAAAATGAAGAGTGTGCATTTTTCGAGTTTCGTTCTCTAATTCCTTCAAGTTACATGAAGGCTTAGTATTACGGTATGAAATGATAAGCCATTTGGCTTCCAAAGATAACACGAAGTTGAAAGAACACATTTGAGCGCAAAAAGTCATTCACTTTTCAGAGTTAGCGAATTACTGGATCGGACCACCTAAGCATCTGCAAATTCGTCCCGTCCAAAATTAGAAAGAGTGCTTCAAAAGGTGAAAGTCGATCTCGAAACTTTCAGGCGCTGAAACTCAATAAACAGAAACCTAGACTTTTATCAGTCTCTTAGTAGCTATGTATTCTGTTGTAGCAAAGTACCCAATTAGGATATCATCCTCCCTAAACAAACAGACACCGAACTTTTATTTAATTGAAATGTTGCAAACTACTAGACAATTTACCGCACAAATACATGACTACAGTGTTTTTCAAAATGATTCAAACCAGCGCGGCAAAATGTTTCAAACCACACTAGCAAAATTAAACAACAAATAATTCAAAACTTTCCGTACTTACGACCTGAAGATTGCTAAGGATAAAGATTCTAAATAAACTGCTTATGTGAAGTCTCGATCAAATATTGAAAACAGGAACTTTTTGAATTTTTGGTTTGTTTAAGTTTCCTAATGCAGTTTGAAATATTTTGGCGCGCTGGTTTGAATAGTTTTGAAAAACACTGTATCATAGGTAAATATGCATGCACTCACAAAAAAGAGGCAAAAGTCAAATTGCTAAAAAGCCATTCACAGCTTTGTTAGCTTTGATGCTTTTTTTCGGGTAAGTCTAAAGGGTTGAAACTTCAAGACGAATTTTACACATATCATTCATGCTTGGAAAAAGACGGCACTTTCCAGTGTGAAGGTCATTCATCATTTCCACTCATAATTGGGCTCTTTGCCTGAGTAAAAGCTCGCGTGAAAAAGGATAAGGTATATATAATTGAGTATATATTGCTATAACCCACCCATTTTAAATGATTACCAGTAAACATGGGGCAAATAATTTACTCGAGCAATCCGAAACATGTCCCTGCTATGGTCACTGTCTTCCATCCATGACGGCTATTTATCTAGCCATCAGCTATCTTTGTGTAGGTACCTATCTATATGCAGACAGGTTTATCGCGTATCATATCTCGCCTGATGTTGATGTTTCGTGCACAAGAATGATTGGTGGGGAAAGCTTCGTTAATGAAGAACTTTCAGCTCTCCGAATTGCAATTTTCGTGGTGATCCAGCTCTATATTTCGAAGAAACTACCCAAGTCGCGGAATTTGCTCGTCCTTCTAGTGCAACTAATTGATGGAAAACCCATAGTGGATGCTCAATCCTTAGTGCTTATACCCACGTTAACCTCATTATGCCAAGTTATTGCCTACTCATACAGTAAGAATTGCCATTTAGATTCAAGTGAAAATTTCAATTCCCCAACCTCGGACATTGTGAATGAAATTCTTTTCAGTATAATCGATACTCTATGGAAGATAGAAACGGCGGATGATTTACACCATCTTGTTAGGAACACTTATGAAGCTATAGAGAGCACACATAAGGTCACGACTGCCGGGGAATGTATAGTGTCCTTGCGATCACCTCTAGGGCGTTATTTACAAAAGATTGCAGTTTCAGTGAAATTACTACATTTTAACGAGACAACTGTTCTCTTCAATTGCATACGTCAGTTCAGAGATCCCACTTTGGAACTTTACCAAAATTTGCAAAAGCTAGGATTTAAATCTTGTGAGTCACCTACTATAAGAGATGAACGGGTTTCGAATCCGCTATTCCCAACTTGGACTAAATTAGCACGTTCTGATTTCAAGTCTCAAAAGAATTTGTTGACGGCTGACGACAACGGCTTGTTTCAGAAACTTAATTCTTGTGCAGAATCAGTTCATTCTGTGTCTGCAGCGCCAATTTCTGCAATAAACTTACAATTCACCCATTCTGATTTTGAGTCTTTGGTCGATACTCAAATTTCACTTCTTGAAAGATTCGGAACGCCTACACCAGAATCTTTACGCTCCGCTTTTAAATCCATGGCATCTCTGAGTGTAAAATCTCGCATAGCTGATAGCATGGACTACTCATCTACCTCATCTGTGCATTACTTGGATTATTTGGAAAACCTTAACTCTGGGGATTACCATGGAGCATTTAATTCGTTGCATCAATACTTTGACTATATGGTATCGAAGGGGTCAAAATATTTCTACCATTTTGCTCTTATATCTAAGGCATCCTTACATCAATTTTTTGGCGAGGATTCGAAGGCCTTAGATTCTATCGAAGAAGCGATATCTGTTGCTAGGGAGAATAAAGATAATGCTACCCTTACGTATGTTTTATCTTGGCTTTTTGACTTCATGAGGAAGAAACCGTCCCTCTGGGATAATCAGTCATTTCATCAAATTCGGAATCAACTGAGGCTACTTGACTTTCTTATCAAGAAGTCTCAATCTGTTTCACTCCTGTTAGCTGCAATAAGCTTCCGTTTTGAGACGGAGCTTCTCATGAACTGTAATGGATCGTTTCTCCTATATTATGAGAGTCTTTTCAAAGCTACATATATATCCATCCATGATAGCATTTCTAGCTTCATAGGCTTGTGTCACACCAGTTCAGCCTTGTGGCGTAATGTTGGCATTCGATACTTAAGCACCCTTTATACTGAACTCGGTGTATTTTACTCTAAAGATTATGGAACTACGCAGGACCATCTTGAGTTTGAGCTTCGCAATCATCGTGACTACCACACAATGGGCTTGCGGTCCATCTCCATCGAAGATTTAAATTCGAAATTGTCAATCAGTGGTACTAATCTAGCTCAATTCAGATTCATGCGCTATCAAATGCTCTTAGTTCAAGCTGAAATAGAGCTTCATAAAGGGCGTGTGAAAATAGCGTCTGAAATCTTATCTTCAATCCCTGATATGTGCGAGCTCGAGCCTGATTTCATCATTTATAAGCTCAGATTGACTGCAATGATACACATCGCTCAGGGAAATTCTTCAAGTGCCTTGCTTTTATTGAATCCGCAAGACTTTGGTATGTCACTTCAGGGTTACTTGATTAGCCCCAACATCATACATGCCATTAAGCTAAACTTCCTGAAAGCGCATATCTTGGTCTCATCGGGTTCTCCTTATCAGGCGTTTTCTTTAGTGGTTCAACACTTGGAATTAGCGAAAATTAAAGGTTATAAGTCCTTGGTCGGTGAGGGCTTTTTGCTTCTCTTGCAGATTTTGAATGAGACCGGCAATCCACATGATGCACATTCTATTGCCTTGGTCGCAATCCCTGCTGTTATTTGTGTGAAAGACTTGAATCTTACATCCTCAGTTCTTTTCGAGACTGCCAAATCATGTTGCACTTTGTTAGAAATGGGATTGCAAAATATCAATTCTCGGAATATTTTTGAACGGTTGCTACATTTCTTGAGTTTAAGTATTTCAGGATTCAAAAGTATGCGCAATCTTTGCATGTTAAATGAATGCTTTAAGTTGGAAGATAGAGTGTCATCCATTCAGCTGCTCATTTCGGATATACGAAATACCAGAGCATTCGAAGAGTTCAAAAATCATTCAGCTAAGGGTTTAAATGTCATGACAAAGAGGCTTGATGCAGAATGCAGTCATGGCTATTTAAATAGAGCCTTGCTGAGTGGCGTTGCCGACTGAAGATATAATTGAATACCTTGCCGATTACGTAGATAATACTCAATTAAATCAATTCAAGAAGATTTCTTTCCTTCAGAAGATCTCCCCAGTGCATCTCTCTCAGCTAGTATCAAGGCTGCGTTCTTTAATTGAACAACATTAGCAACCTGCTTAAAAAGCCAAATGGGGGCACTCACCCAGCCCAAGAGAGTTCCCATCCAGAAATATTCATGATAGTGCAAGTAAGATGCCATGTAAAATAATTCGTTGACTAAACAAACAACAAACAAAACCTTCCTATTGGTGTAGTACAATTCCAAAAGTTTCGACTTTTTACCCACATTTTTATGAGAGGAAGAGCCCGATGAAAGCATGGCACACATGTGCATATAATGTGATGATAAATCCAAGGAAACCAAGAGTTGGTAAAACATACAATACTGTGGGTAGACCACGCAGAGGTAGCAAATCAAAGATGATGTAGCACATCTATCCGTGACCATATCTAGGGCAGCCCCGAAAGATGTACCCTGATCAAATTTTCTGGCAGCATAACCGTCAAATGCATCAAGGAATCCAGAAATTCCGTATAGTATCAGTGTCCATACGGGGTGGCTTTTCATGGTTAAAAAAGACATGATAGCAGTCATGACACGGACGTATCCAATTAAATTTGGTATGAAGAAGAATACATCCTTAGCGGAAGTCGGCTTTCCCATCTTGGATTGGATCTTGAAAGCTTGATCTGATCTATGGCTGAATATCGAGCTGGGTGCCTGTGAGCTGACTTTCTGACGCACGTCTCGCAATAGTGGTTTTTTTTCGAAAAGCTACATGCCTGCGATTAGAATTGGTAAAAGCGCGCACTTCTTATGTAAGCTGACAACGCTCTCAAATTCAGTCCCACATTCTGTTTACTTTGATTTAGATTTTTGCTGCCTTTTTTTTACCACCAGAGTATTCTTCTTAGTACACTGGAATCTAAATACATGTACCTCTCCATCAATTCAACAATTATCCGTGCGAAAAATTACCCCACAATCAATCCGAAGATATCACCAAACCCCTAGATGAGTAGTACTCTTGACCTTGGAGAAGGCGTTTTATGGACGGAATTAGAGGTTAAAATTTTAATCTATCCATAATCTGTAAGTTGAAGTACTCTCATCTCAACTCGAATAATGTACAACATCAGCTATATATGAGAGAATTTGTAAAGCATAATTCTTTGTATGTTGAAAACTACGAATGGCAAGAGATATTCAAGTTCATACCATCGAAGAAACTTAATCTTTATACGTAGGACTCCTCACGGAATGGGTGACTTGGTTGCTTGATGAGCTTAGTACCGCCGGAAAGCAGGCCCACGCGATCTGCGGGGGTCCATTACCCCTAGATTGTGAAAAGTTTCAGTAAATCCGTCATAAGCCAAATCCGCAAGTAAGAATTCTGCTTTCCAACCTTGCTAGAAGGCAATGTGTAATGTGTGGTGTCAAACTTTATAAATAGTTGTGGTTCAATAAGCTCCCCCACCCCCTCAGTCTTATCAGAAAGGGGTAATTCGCTCAGATGAAATACCCTTTCTGACGAAGATGACGTTCAATATGATTTTACTTATGAAAATTTCACTTCGAACTATCGCCCAATTCCAGAAAACTTGATACCACCTATTTTTCCAACATTAAATGCGAAGGAGAGCCATTTGTTGCAAATTTTCAACACGCAAGTAAAAACTGGGCATTTGGTTGATTGATTAAATGTATCTCGAGTAGAAGATCTCATATCTTGGCTTTTGATAGCGAAGGTGGTATCTATAATTGGGAGGCACGGACCAGGAACTGGTTGACAACAGTCGGCTTTATACCTATCTACAAAAAGATAAATTATATCGACGCAGAATGAAATATTTTGATATGCTCATCATGCATATTAGTATTCTCTTTTGGTCAAATAGTGGCTAAGTCACAATTCACAATGATCATAATGCGAACTCAGATGTCAATGTCGATTGTAAAAATTCGAAACTGGAAGGTTCGAACGGATTTTGTGCAATGAGCAACTACATCATTTGCATTGACAAAGCGGAATTTTATTCCGCTTCTTCTTCTGTGGATACATTAATAGCGAAAGTAAGCACATCGCTTCAACAAAATTTAACAGATGGTTGCAAAGACAGGACTTAGACTTTGGCGAATAGTTTTCGATCCCCAAAATCATGAGATGATACAAGTAATAAACTGTATTTTTGAAAAAGACTTCTTATAGCCCATTTGGATGAACATGATAAAAGCTTTCAGCTGGAGGTGGTTATCGAGCTTCAAACTAATGGTTTCACAGATGTAGTGTTAGGAGAGAGTAATGCCTTTTGAAAACTAGGTTGATTGATAAAACAGTAGTAGGTACAATAACAAATTCAATTTCACTAAATGTTTCATAGAAAAATATCTCCTATATGATATAAATATAGCCTATATATCCATGCATCCACCATATGACTTATATCATTCATTTATCATATTTATATTAATACCAAGAATTTATGGCTTTTTTCATTTATATATAAATATAAATGTCAATATATAAAAGTATATAATAAAACTCATGAATAATAATAAATCCCGCACTCTGCGTGGGTATCATGAACATCTATATCACTAAATATTAGTTAATAGCAAGCAATACAGTTAGGTACTTTATTTGCGGAATAAGGGCTGCTTAGGATTGGGGGACTTGAAAGCGAAGGATAAACCCAAAATTTTGCACGAAGGTCTGGGGTGTTAAGTGTGATGAAAGTTTTGGAACCTCTGAAGGAAGGTGAATGATTAGCTGTCATTGTCACTAATTGGAACTGTGGCCTTTCCGTCTCAGACAAGTGTGAACTCCGACTCAGAACCGACATCAGGAAACACAAGTTGGATTAAGCGTGTGAGGTTTATGATTTTGTCTCAATTGTACATATTGCTGACAAGTAAACGAGTAGTATTTAAATTTAAATATTTTTACCTCATTTACTTAATGTTATTGCAACTTTAGTAAGTGGGTAAGTTTTGAATTTCATAAAAGAACATCATTTCTTCTGCTTTACGTCAGAACTCAAAGAATTCACAATTCCTTGGGACATAGCTTATCACGTGATGTTCCGGGTAAGTGCGAAGCTAACACGAGTGATCTCAACTATAGGACGGCAAGTACGTTTACCTCGCATATTTAAATACATACCTGAGATTCACCAGGTCTTTAAATTAGCTATTTTTCTACTTACAACAATAAAGAGCTGAATTAATTTTCCAGAGAGTCACGATAATGAGTAGCCCAAAGCGAGCCAGTTTAGGAGACAAAGAAGGACTACTCGCCCCGACTTCTTCACACACGCACGGTGTGAATACCAGGAAAAGAAGATCGTCTTCTTTAATTCAACACCTCGAACCGGACACATTGGATACCAAAATTGATCAATCATTAAATCCAAACTTGAATGCCGATTGGGTAAATTACAAGGGAGCCTGGGTCATACATATAGTACTTATAATTTTTTTGAAGTTATTTTTTGACTTCATAACGACTCTTGATAACGACTGGAGATGGACTATGACAATTGTCACTTACAACATTGGCTCTTACATAATGTTTCATCAAGTGAAAGGGGTTCCATTTGAGTTCAATTCTGGTGCGTACGACAACTTGACCATGTGGGAACAAATAGACAATGGCGATCAGTACACACCTACTAAGAAATTTTTGATGATAGTTCCGATTGCTTTGTTTTTAGTGAGTACACACTACACTTACTATAACTTCTATCTATTTACAATAAGTGGCCTCAGTTGTTTATGTGTTGTCATTCCAAAACTCGCCATCTCGCATAGATTGAGGGTCACGCTATATTAGTTAATCGGTTTTCTAAATTTGTTAAGGACCAATGTTTAAAATTAAGAAAAAACATAAAAAGTGGCTTTAAGATCGCTCGTGAATAGCTAATTAAACCGAAGAATCTCAAAGAGTCTCGTAGGCCTATACGCAGCTTAACTCTCGCACGTTTTTGACCGCTAGTCAATTTCTAGAAGATTGACTCTGAAACGCGAAAAGAGTCATTGCACAGGGATTGGATTATAAATTTAAAGGAATTCTCCACCCTCAGCGAGTCATATTCTTTTTGATATACACACATAGATTCAAAATGTCCTACGCTTTACCCGAATCACACAAGCAATTAGTCGAAGGTACTTTAGCTAATACTGATCCTGAGGTTGATGCCATCATCAAAGCTGAAGTCGACAGACAAAGACATTCTATTGTCTTGATTGCTAGTGAAAATTTTACAACGAAGGCGGTGTTTGATGCTTTAGGAACCCCAATGTGCAACAAGTACTCGGAGGGTTATCCAGGTGCCAGATACTACGGAGGTAATGAGCAAATTGACAAGATGGAAACTTTGTGCCAAGAAAGAGCATTGAAGACTTTTAATGTTTCACCAGACAAATGGGGGGTTAATGTTCAAACGTTATCTGGTTCTCCCGCTAATTTACAGGTATACCAAGCCATAATGAAGCCCCACGAAAGATTGATGGGTTTGGACTTGCCTCACGGCGGCCATTTGTCTCATGGTTATCAAACCGATACCAGAAAGATTTCCGCAGTTTCTACCTACTTTGAAACTATGCCTTACAGAGTTGACTTAGAAACTGGCTTGATTGATTACGAAATGTTGGAGAAAACCGCAGTTTTGTATAGACCCAAGGTTCTCGTTGCCGGTACATCAGCTTATTGTCGTTTGATTGATTACAAGAAAATGCGTGAGATTGCAGACAAGGTTGGTGCATACTTGGTTGTTGACATGGCACACATTTCCGGCTTAGTTGCTGCAGGTGTTATCCCATCTCCATTCGAATATGCTGACATAGTCACCACGACTACTCACAAATCGTTGAGAGGCCCAAGAGGAGCGATGATATTCTTTAGGAGAGGTGTTAGATCCATCAACCCCAAGACTGGACAGGAGGTTTTGTACGATTTAGAAAACCCTATCAACTTCTCTGTTTTTCCTGGACACCAGGGTGGACCACACAATCACACAATTGCTGCTTTGGCAACTGCATTAAAGCAGGCAGCTACACCTGAATTCAAACAGTACCAGGAGCAGGTCTTGAGGAATGCGAAGACATTAGAAGAGGAGTTCAAGGCAAAGGGCTATCAACTCGTGTCACATGGTACTGACTCACATATGGTTTTGGTGTCTTTGAAAGACAAGCAAATTGACGGTGCGCGCGTGGAAACCATTTGTGAACGTGTCAACATTGCCTTGAACAAAAATTCGATTCCAGGTGACAAATCTGCTTTAGTTCCAGGGGGTGTGAGAATTGGAGCTCCTGCTATGACCACAAGAGGTTTAGGAGAAAAGGACTTCAAGAGAATAGTTGATTACATTGACTTTGCCGTTAATTACGCTAAGGTGATCCAAGAAAACTTACCTAAGGATGCAAATAAATTGAAGGATTTCAAAAACAAGGTTTTGAATGGAGATGATGAGAAGCTAGACTCCGTGAAGGCAGAAATTGCGGCATGGGCCGGAGAATTTCCTTTAGCTGTTTAAGTATTGAAACTTTTCAATAAACTAGTATTTTTTAACCTACAAATACCTCAACATTTCGTCTACCTTCCATTAATATATATATGAAATAATTGGCAACCAGAGTATCACGCGTTACGAAATTTCGGAAGCACTAACAGCTCTCATATAATAATTACTTAAAAAAAACGTTCAATGCACGCGAAAATTGAAAATTGAAAGAAATTCGTAATTTAGAATGTAATTTTCATCGGTAATGTGGTACCTCAATGTTAGACCCTTTCGATCATGCACTAGTTGCCCTTTCGGTGAGCCTGATTTTCTGCATGCATGCACACCGCGGGGAGTCTCTTGCTTTACGGTAATAAAAACGAGGTACGAAGTCCGAAACTTGAATTTATCGTTACAAAATTATGGATGAGGAGCTTGAAAACGCCATCAAAGCAATTGAGAATGACTTCAGCGTGGACCGCAATTTCTTAGTCAAGGCCAAAAACCACTTCCTTACCTCAATGGATGCTGGACTAACGAATGAAGACGCTGCTAGAGTTTACATGCCTATGCTACCTAGCTTTGTCACCAGTCTACCCACAGGCAAAGAAATTGGTTTATTCTTAGCTGCTGATTTGGGAGGCTCAAATTTCAGAGTCTGCTCCATTGATTTGCATGGTGATCATTCTTTTGATTCTAAACAATCGAAATACCCAGTGCCCCAAAGGTTAATGAAGAACTCTACTTCTGACGCCCTATTTTCATTCCTTGCTAGTAAGATACAAGACTTTTTGAATACCCATCATCAAAGAATCGAAACTTCTACTATTTTGAAAATGGGCTTTACGTTCTCCTTCCCAGTTGAACAAATAGCCATCGACCGTGGTAAGCTAATTCGATGGACTAAAGGTTACAACCTACCTGATTGCGTCGGGAGAGATGTGGTGGAATTCTTCCAGAAGCACATTGATATGTTAAATTTGCCAATTATTCTAGTTGCCTTGACGAACGATACTGTGGGAACTTTGTTGGCACGGTCATACACCAACAATTCCGAGATCACTAATTCAAGAACTGTGATAGGTGCCATTTTTGGCACTGGGACAAATGGTGCTTACTACGAAAAATTGTCCAACATACCCAAATTGGCAGGTGCTACATTACCAGACGGAGCACAAGGTATGGTAATTAACATGGAGTGGGGGCTGTTTGACAACTCTCTAGATATTCTACCGGCTACGAAGTATGATAACTTTGTAGACAAGGTAACTCCAAACCGCGGATACCATTTGTTTGAGAAGAGAATCAGCGGAATGTTCTTGGGGGAGATTTTGAGGGCAGTTATAGTGGATCTTCACGAAAGGAAATTGATTTTGAAAGGTATAGCAAAAGCGAAGACTCTTCCTTCAACTCACTTACTTAATCAACGTTTTCTAATTTTGACCCAACAGATGGCTCGATTCGAAGTTGACAACTCAGAAAACCTCGATGAGATTCAAAAAGTTTGGGAAAACGAATGGCATTTGACAACGACAATCAGTGAAAGAGAAGCAATTCAAAGATTGACAAAAGCTATTTCAAAAAGGGCAGCATATCTTAGTGCAATTCCTCTCTCAGCAATAGTAACTCGTGTTAAAGATGAATATCGTCAAGATGACAAAGACTTTGAGGTAGGTTGCGTTGGATCCATCATTGAATTTTATCCCGGGTTTAAAGAACATATACTCGAGGCATTCAATAAGATTGGCCCTTTGAGAGGGTGCAATAAAACCATCTTTTTAAAACTTGAAACAGATGGCAGCGAAGTCGGAGCTGCTTTATGCGCCAGCACTGCATGAACAATTTAACTATGAAGTCTGTGTCTGATCTTAATATTATTCTAACCTCAATCCAATCTTGATGTCTCATGCCTTCTCGTACAGCTTAGTCTATTTCTAGTAACTTCCTATCTCAAACAATAGATCTCATTGTCAATGAGCTTATATGCTCCACGGAAGATTATTTTCGAAACATTGAGAGTTAGCATAGACAAGAAAACACACGCAAATAAAGAACAACTTGTTTGAAAGGCAAAACACTCCCTCCAATTATGCTCTATAGTTTTCACTTTGATTCATTTTTGATCACTAAACTTAATAAGTATATCTACTGCTTTGATATTTATATCTCTCCTTATAAAGCTTATGTATATGAATTATATCCTCTTTGTACTCTATATAACTTGTTTGAAAGGCAAAACACTCCCTCCAATTATGCTCTATAGTTTTCACTTTGATTCATTTTTGATCACTAAACTTAATAAGTATATCTACTGCTTTGATATTTATATCTCTCCTTATAAAGCTTATGTATATGAATTATATCCTCTTTGTAATCTATATAACTTGTTTGAAAGGCAAAACACTCCCTCCAATTATGCTCTATAGTTTTCACTTTGATTCATTTTTGATCACTAAACTTAATAAGTATATCTACTGCTTTGATATTTATATCTCTCCTTATAAAGCTTATGTATATGAATTAAATCCTCTTTGTAATCTATATACGCATATAGTATCAATATTATAGGTGCATCTCATATAAAGTTATATCTTATGGTGAAATCTTATATATGGTTACAGTGTTTCTCAAAATGTTTCAAACGACCGCGGCAAAACGATTCAAACCACACTGGCAAAATTAAGCAAACCAAGAATTTAAAAAGTTTCGTACTCATAACTCAAATATTGGTAAGGATCAAAGATTCGAAAAAAAATGTTTCTGCGAAATCTCTATTAACTATTAAAAACAGTAATTTTTGAATTATTTGTTCAAGTTTCCTAATGTAGCTTGAAACATTTTGCCGAGCTCGTTTGAATACTTTTTAAAAACACTGTATATATGGTATCTTATGGTTCTACCTTATGTAAACCATCTTACTTACACGTCATGGAGTTATATTGAATTACACATGAAACTTCCTGCTCAATAGGGAGCATGTCATGTGTTCATTACTATGAACATAAAGGATCAGTTTCATGTAATAATACATGAACCTGATAGTAATTCGTTTACAAATGAGACTTGTAGTAGAATATTTTTCAACACGACTCGCAAAATTAAACGAACCAATAAAAAAAGTTTCGTACGTATGACTTACAACTCGCTAAGAATTGAAGATTCGAAACAAACAGTTTATATCAAGTCACTGTTTCTATAAAAAATGGAATCAAGGTAAATTATGATTTGTATTATTATACATATACAATGGTCCTATATCATCCTCGATTTTATCTAATCTTGAGCGCTTATGGATTATTTCTGGCACGTTTTTATAAGTGCTTATATATTTCTCAATTTGAAGTTCAAAGTAAAACAATGACTATAATCATTAAAAGAGAATGAAATTTCCGACATCTCTCTCATACAAATATCAGCTACAAAGTACAGTTAAGGTAAATTTGCTTTGTCGATTATACAAACCAAACTTATGTTTTCCCTGTTACTAAACATATATACTCTAAGTAATCTTGAAATAATGCTAACTTTCATTTGAAACGCATTCAAAAAACTACGATTTGTGTATACTATATTGAAATAAAATTCCATAGGACAAAAAGCAACTATCTCAGTACCTTTATTTTGAATATCAGTTACTAATTATTGTGAAACGATTCGATATTAAAAATTATCTTTTTGTGTGTACTCAGGCATTATTTTCTTCGTCGCGTACATTAAGACCTATGATGAATTCTGCAGATTATAAATTATATATTACAAATATTATTGGATTTGATACTAAATCGGATACATCCAGTGCTCAGTATCTTTCAAGCATGTTGAAAAATTAGTATTACTTCTGGTAAATCCGAATAATTGTTGTTTATCCGGACTCGTCAAACCAGTTAGAGCAGCTTTGTTCTTTACAAAAAGGATTTCCTGGTTCAAAAGTATAGTGTTATTCATAATTAAATGTGTCAAAGCCTTTTTGCTAACTCAGACAAAGGAATAATCAAAAAGTTACTCTTTAATATTAAATAGAGACTTTGCATAAACAGTTTTTTTTGAATTTGATCCTTAGCAATGTTTGAGCCATAAGTACGAAACTTTTCAATTTATTTGTTTAATTTGTTTGCTAGTGTGTGGCTAAAAACATTTTGAAGAATACTGTAATTAATTTCTGATACAGGTAATAAGTTCCGTGGAATTATTAACCAAATACAAAATTCTACATAGCGTGTAGAGAATATGTATCACCGTAACAAGTTCGTATGTCCAATGGAGTTATAATTTATATGAATCTTACCGTAGTTAAAGGACGTAGTTATATTATCCTTATTGTAGGAAGCCCAGTAATATTGACCTGGTGTATCTAACTTTAAGTAAAAAAATTGTTTGATATGTCACTTAAGCTCTTATAGAACGCAGTGGTGATTTGAGAGTCTAAGTGTCGGACTGCAGTAATATGTATGTGTTACTCTGGTTTTAGTTCTCTGATGATAATTAATTTTTTTGTTTTTCGGGTATCAGGCAATTAATATTCATGGTCGTGCTTGTTTATTTAAACCGCCGAGAATTTCTTCTTGGGTTCGTGTGAGTTATTGGAGGTCATTCAAAGTAGTTATCCCAGTATTTTTATTTTGACATTACGTAGATAGTAGAAAAGGGGTGAACCTGATGCCTTCTTTTGAGACTTGTGTTGTAGAAGATAATTGGTAACTATGCAACCAATTATCATGCTCTTGACAAGTTTCGTTTAATTTTCTGAACAGAAAGATCGATTGAGGGTTTTTTTTTTAATATTTAAGAATTTTTTATTATATACAGAATTTGAACATCACAAATTAATTTCGGCACAAGCTCGTTTATAATTGTTCATCCACTAGTTTGAAGTTAAGTTTGAAACCGAATTTCCCGGATTTTGCTCCGCTGTTTTCCAACGGCGTTTGTTTGACGGTCCAATTGAAATTATCTAAATTTTCATTCGCATATCGTAGCACATCGATATTAAATGTGCGATCCTTGTAAGTTGGAATTGCTACAATGTATTCCGAGTTTCCAATGCTAATGAAGTTTGTGTCGAATACGAAAAGGTATTCTTTGTTTTTGCGGAAAGTAAACTTGCTAGCGTTGGTAATCTTGCAGAAATATTTGCGCCGATCTTGTGGCTGCTTCGGAATATCAAGAGTATGATCAAGATTCTCCTCGGGATTGTTAAGAAAACTTTGTAAATCAATTGGTCCGGATGCAATCTTTGTGAAACTGTTCAAGGCAAGGCCATACAAGTATGGTTCATCACAATAAATATCCTGGGTAATTGTCGGATTGATAAACCAAGAGAAAAACCGAATTCCAGTTGATAGTAATGTTGTTGGTATATAGTCACGCACAGGTGTGGGGCAATCATTTCCAAAAATGAGCTCAGTGCCTTTGATGTCAGATTTCGGGGTAAAGTTGACAAGAAGTCTCAAATTTGGATGATTGTTGACAGAAATAGGTTTTGTGTCTTCTACTTGATTACCATCGAGGTACAACTCGTCGCCCACATTTTTAACACTGTTTGCCTCATGTTGCTGGCATCCATCGAAGTCCTTGATGTACACGGAAATGGCGAATTCGCCAATCTCGGATTTCACATGCACAGGAATACCGGTGTTTACCGGCAATAATTGGTCATTGCCATCGTTCCCTAATGTCGTAACCAATAATCTTTTAACTTTTGACATGTTATTGTTCAGAATTGCTTAACATTGCTATACCATGAGCCCCTCTCAAACAGCCCGTTAATTGCTCCTGTGCAACCTGCAGTCATCAATCTAGACACGCCGGATTCGCAGCAAGAGTAACGGAGCTAACAGCGCAACTGCGACAACTACTACCGCCCTAGCCAGGCCCTTTAATCGAATTTCATTTGTCTCTGGCTTAGTAGAACTGAATTTCAACGATATGTGGAAGGCGCTACTTCTGAGATTTTAGTGGTAAGTTTCTCGAACTGCACGTGAGGGTCCAATCCGGGGACGGGTTAGAATTACATACTGCAGCGAGTGTCTACAACCCGCGCCCCCCGCGAGTTCTCGTGACTATATAGTGGCGGATCCCCTCGCCACTCGCTCGAAACTTTTTATATCCTTATTCAAAAATGTCAAACTCTTTGGAAGCATTGAAAGCAACTGGTACTACTATTGTTACTGACACTGGTGAATTTGAGTCTATTGCCAAATACACCCCCCAAGATGCTACCACTAACCCATCCTTGATTTTGGCTGCCACCAAGAAGCCAGAATACTCCAAGTTGATTGACATCGCCATCAAGTATGCTGATGACAAAGGCACAAACGCCAAGGAGAAGGCTTCAATTGCCATGGACAGATTGTTGATCGAGTTTGGTAAAGAAATTTTGGCTATTGTACCTGGTCGAGTTTCTACCGAACTTGATGCCAGATTATCTTTCGACAAAGATGCTACAGTCAAGAAGGCAATCGAGTTCATTGAATTGTACAAGTCTATTGGCATCTCTAAGGACAGAGTGTTGATCAAGATTGCCTCTACTTGGGAGGGTATTCAAGCTGCTCAGGAATTGGAGTCTAAGCATGGAATCCACTGCAACTTGACTTTGTTGTTCTCGTTCGCCCAAGCTGTTGCTTGTGCCGAAGCAAAGGTTACGTTGATCTCTCCATTTGTTGGTAGAATTTTGGACTGGTACAAGGCCTCCACGGGCAAAGAATATGACTCCGAGTCCGACCCCGGTGTGGTTTCTGTGAGAGAAATTTTCAACTACTACAAAAAGCACTCTTATAAAACTATTGTCATGGGTGCATCTTTCAGAAATACTGGTGAAATCAAAGCCTTGGCAGGTTGCGACTACTTAACCATTGCTCCAAAGTTATTGGAAGAGTTGATGAATTCTTCCGATGAAGTTCCCAAAGTGTTGGATGCCACCAAGGCCAGTTCTGCTGCCGGCGAAAAGGTGTCCTTCATTAATGATGAAGCAAAGTTCAGATTCGCATTGAACGAAGATGCCATGGCCACTGAAAAGTTGTCCCAAGGTATAAGATCTTTTGCAAAGGATACTAACACTTTGTTGGAGGAGTTGGAATCCAGATTTTAGCTTAAGTAGTAGAATTATTTTTACTAAGGATATTACCTCAAATTTGTTCACCTGCGTATAATAAAACAACGTCTCCGAACGCGATTCCAAAATTACAGCTTACATAAGTAACTACCCTTAATGAGACCTCCTACTGAAATTCCCGACGCTTTAAAACAGCCATATCCTATAGAGTTCAACTCTCATGTTATTTCAGGTTATGGCAGAGGCTCAGCAGAGCTTGGAATACCTACAGCAAACGTTCCCATTAATGCAGCGATAAATTCACTTGAGACAGGTATCTATTTCGGTGTTTGTAAGTTAAGTCCTAGTCACAAAAAAACTGCTGGTACTCAGGCAGAATCATCTTCACACGGCAGAAATATTCACTTCAACTATGGCCAGAATTTGGAAGGAGAGGATGTAGAATTTCAGCCAATGGTGATGTCCGTTGGATGGAATCCGTATTACAACAATACTGAAAAAGCCGCGGAAGTTCACATAATTCATGAATTTGAAGATAATTTCTACGGGGCCGAAATCAAAATCATCATACTTGGATATGTAAGACCTGAATTAAATTACACGACAAAGGGTATGTTACAATCAAAAATGAGAACTTACCAGAAAATAAAGTACTAACCAAACTGATGACTTGATCAAAGACATTAATGAAGATATACAAGTCGCGAAGCGCGCACTTCAACTTGAGCAATTCAAGATTTATCTTCAAGCTGACTAGCGCCGCAACCTTTCGCCAGTCATGAATTTGTATATGCAGTACCGAAAATATTATACTGGAATCTTTGACGCTTATTGATAGTACTTCTGATAATATGAACAATACAATATGTGATGTTGGCGGCGCAAATTCCTCCACAATTTGCGGATATATTCGAGCGAACTGTGATATTAATTACTACTTTATAGCAGCCTCATTTTTTTGCTCCCATTCAAGTCTGCCACTCACACTTGCATTATACTCAGTAGCAGTATTAATGGTTATCATAATCATGATCTCCCTCTTGAGTGTTATACTGTCCAATTATTTATTGTACTCGGTAACTAATTT
Source organism: Metschnikowia sp. 13-106.1 (assembly GCA_002374735.1). Taxonomy (NCBI): domain Eukaryota; kingdom Fungi; phylum Ascomycota; class Pichiomycetes; order Serinales; family Metschnikowiaceae; genus Metschnikowia; species Metschnikowia sp. 13-106.1. The sequence continues at coordinate 18,118 of NLAL01000016.1, forward strand.
TACTGATCTTCTAGGTGTTAGTCATAATTGTTTGAGTTACGTTGTAATACCTGCACTAAACTGCATTCCAGACATTTTAAATTATCATTACAGTATGGACAGCAATTCAATCGATCTCATTATGGGACAGGTCATTGGGGCGAATTTAATCAGTTTTTTGGTGATCGTTGGAACAATAGCTTGCCTAACGCCTTTTGCAGTAACAAACAAGATGGAGCTCTTGCGGGAATACAGCTATATATCAGCTTTGGTAATTATTATGACATACGTCGTTTCTGATAGCAGAATAACAGTCTCGGAATGCATGTGTTTGATAGCAATGTATTTTGTGTATATCTTAACTCTGCTACTTTACTCTTCAATTGACTCTTGCAAAATGGATATTAATTCACCAGGCAATACGGTGGTGCAGGCTGCCGAAACATCAAGTTTGATGACTTCCAGTGATAATCGAAATGCTTCTTCGAACGAAAGAACAATAAATCTGGTAACTTTGATGAGCTACATTCCCGAACTCTTGGATTTGATCCTCCTCTTTGTGATACCTGTTTCGAAAAAGACTTTGCAGAAAATGAAACACTCCCCAGATTCTTTCAGATCTCAAATAATAGCTTCTCACGCTTTCCATGTTTGGATTTCTTTTTTTTGTGTTCTTTTGTTAAATTTGACTGTCTTCATGACGAACTTCTGGATTATGATTCCTGTTGTTGCTGTGATATCCAGCTTGAAATACATACCTGGCTTCCTAAACGAAGAAATATGCAGTATTCTTGTTGATGTTGCGAGTATCACCAATGCAATGATCATAGTTACGAAGTTGACCAAGTTTCTAATACAACTTTTGAAAAATTTGGGTAATATCTGGGAAGTCTCTCAGTATGTAATGGGGTTGGTCGTCTTTTCGTTATTGAATTCAATGAATGACATCATAATGAACGTGTCGCTCGCGGTGAATATTAATCCAAGCCACGGCATTAAGTCATGTTTGGGATCTTGTTGTCTTTTGATCCTGATAGGCCTCGGTTTCAATGGATTTTGGCTCATGGTGAGGAGAGGGCTTCAAAGCGGAAACATTTGGAACCAATTCTTGCCTATAACATTAAAGTGGGAGTTTTATGTGAGTTTAGCATCCCTCAATTTTATCACTCTTTTCACATTGAGTTACATCCTGTTCAACAATTGGATAATAGATAGGAAGCTTGGTTGCTTTCTAATATCTTTCTGGGTATTAACTATAATAACTTGTGTTTTGTATTCCTAGAAGTTTATTCACTTTCTGTTAAATACTGCAATCTATGAATCAAACTGTGAAAACTTTTGTAGCTCTGAATCTGTGCAATATCTCTTTGCACCTGCCAAAAATTCTTTGCAGCTTTTTAACTCGAGTAAAAGAGCAGACCTTAAAGATCCCTCCCTTAAATAGTATGAAAAAAAATCCCGGAAAGCAGATTTCGATATCGGAAGTGTAAGAATTTTCTTAAAAAAAGAAGTCGAGTTTGTCGTAGAGATAATTTCTCGCACAAGTAAGCACACCCTTGCCTCGTCATGACCATTTATGAGAAATTCAACATCAATAAGCTTATTAAAGATGCCGCTCGGGATCGTAGAGTTATGGGAAATATACCTGGTGATCATATCTCGAGCAAGTGTAGCATGTCCCAGAATAATCTCGAGGTCAATCAAGCGAAGAAACAAAATAATTTGACTGTTTCCCGTTGATGTAGAAATAAGTCTGCGGAGAACGTTTCGAGCAAGACCATAATTATTGAAAAGAATGATGAAGTCCACATATTTGTTTGCAAGTTGAATATCATTGGAATTAGTAACTAGGCATCGCTCATATAATTGAGTCACGTAACCAAAAGGATAAATTTGTTCTGCGAAGTTCAAATATGAGTTCCAAGTTTCTAATTGCGCCAAAGTCGAGCTTTCTTGATCAAACAACGAACACTTATTACCTAGTTCTTTTTCGAATGTGAACAATTGCAAGCTATTAAACTGGTTCACAATGTAGGCATCTTGAGCAAGGGACTGTAAATCGGCTAAAATAAACTGCGTTCTATTTTGATTCTTAATCTTCAACTCCGTCATTACCGCTTCACCAGCAAAATTGCACAATGACTCTAGCGAGGTTCTAGTATCAGTCAATAAGTCCATTATTCCTTTAAACGAAGCAGCATAACTGTAAAGGGGTATGTCCATCATAAGACGAAGGAGCAAAACTGATTTCTCGTGAAATTTATTTTCTTCTGTTGAATATGTTTTCAAGAAAGATAGATATAGGGAGTAGAAGTCAAAGCTGTGAAAATGGTACCCTATTTTCATTCTGGCGTTCTCAAATAACTCTAATAAGGACAGAATATTATCTGTAATGGTTTCGAGTTTAAACCGTAGGTATGCCACCCAAAGATTCAAGTCATATCCAACATGAGATAGTCCTTCTGTAAAAATGGCATCAGAGATCCCATGATTTCCCAATTTCATCTCCCATCGTGCATATGATATCCAATAGTTGACAGCTAAAGGAAACTTTCTGAGAAATGCTCTGTATGATTTACGAAGCAATTTCAACTCTGCACTGCTCAGCGTTTTGTCAACACATTTATCTTGATTTTCAGCAGCGTGTATTAAACTCTGCCAAAGAGAAAATTTATCTGGTTCTTCTAGTAGCTTTAAGGATATTTCATTCCATTCTCTCGAAGTCATCTTGGTTTAAATGTATTACGATTACGATGTTAAAGATCATTGAAGGCGCGCCGGCGCATGTGTAGGCACTTACTTGAATTAGACTGAATGTCGCAAGGTAAAGGTTTAAGCATTAGATTAGCAAATTATCCAGCTTTATGATCCCGAACGATACAAATGAGACGCAGAAGCTTGATTCGTGGAGAATATCAAAGTCTCAGCAATGACCGTATTCTGCTTTCTTGATAAAGCAAACAAAATTACCTCTGCAATGTCATCTGCAATCAATGGTTCCGTGCCAGCGTACACTGCTTTGGCCTTTTCCAAATCACCCCTGAATCTGATATTCGAGAACTCTGTCTCAACGTTCCCAGGGTCAATCTCAATAACCCGGATCTTTGTGTTGATTAATTCCTTTCTTAAAGACTGTGAGAATGATTTCACCGCAGCCTTAGTAGGGCAATAGATTCCACCACCTGGGTAAGGGTCACGTCCGGCAATTGAGCCTAAATTGACAATGTCACCTGAATTTTTTGCCTTGAATATAGGCAAAACTGCCTGAGTCATGGTAATGAGGGCCAAAACATTGGTATCAAACATTTCTCTCACATCAGTATCTGCAATAGAACCGATTTCTTCCCTGCCGAGGGCCTTTCCAGCATTATTCACGAGAACATCAATGTCTGTGAACTCATCAGGAAGCAGAGACACAAAAGAACGGATATTTTCAACCTTTGATACATCCAATTGAGCGCAGTGAATTTCGACCTGGGGGAATTTGAACTTCAAATCTCTCAGTATGGATTGAAGTTTCTCGAGTCTTCTGGCAGTTGCAATGATCTTTATGTCACCCTTCGTAGCGTCTACCAATTGTCTAACAGTTGCTTCTCCAATCCCAGAGGAGGCGCCTGTAACAAGAATTATTTTGCCTCTCAATCTCTCACTTAAATTTGTAAAAAGGGACATATTCACGGGTGAAAGTTCGAATTCGACGTTCATTTCGCAATTCGATTGCGCACGTGCTGCTTAAAAAATTTACTATAAGATTACATTCACATGTATTACTATAGATGTGCAAGAATGAGGGAACAAGTAAAATCCAAATGAGCACTTCTAGTAGAAAGTGGTTGGAGTGTTGAATTCGTACAAGTTCTTGGACTTTGGAATTCTGTGTGGCAATGGGAACTTCAAGTCCTTGGTCATGAATTGTCTGACATATTGTCTCTTGACATCGTCTTCATTTTCCAACTCAACAACCTTCAAGATGTGGATGTTTCTAAATCTAGCTCTGTGTCTAGCAGCCAAATCTTGGTACATTGTGGCGACAGCATTGACTCTAGAGACGTCTCTGTATTCCTTGTACATGTTGTGAATACCAGATCTAGATTCGTATCTGATCCAGATACCGAAGTTCTTGACCTTAGCTGGGTTTTCCTCAGAGATAATGTCGACGGAGACAATCTCACCAGAAGCCTTCTTGGCCTTGTACAACTTTTGCAAGAAGTACCAGTAACGAGACTTAGCGACAACAACGTTAGGAGCAAAAATTCTCATTCTGAACAACTTAGGTTCTGGGACTGTCTCAGTAGGGAGACGACGTCCAATAATTTGATACTCGTTAAATCTAGACATCTAAAAAAGTTAGTAAATTGCAAAGAAGTATATCTGAAATGATATGCGCATGGCGGTAGCTTGGGTAAAAAAGAAATAAGATTCTTATACACTTTTCAGTAATGTAGTTGATGGTTGTGGCAACGCCGAAGACATGAAAATAGAGTAGCGTTGCTGCATTCAGTCCAAACTTCTAAGGACATCTGCCATGATCATAACATCAGATAGTTGCAACTAAGGCGTTATCTTGCACAGATTCGGCTAGGTAGGAACATACTTTGATTTTGTTGGCTAGGTATTCAATCAAAAGAAGAAGTTTCAAAAGCTAGAGTAACTCAAATATTCGATGTCGCACGCACCGTATGAAAAATTTTACGTGGGCCGGCATATAAGAAGGTATTGATATTACAAAATGTCGTCTGAATGTCGCAATTTTTAATGTCGTTTAGCTGGAAACCGACGTGCTGTTAAAAAGTTCGCACGTGTCGAGTTAGGGCTCAAGGCCTAAACTTTACTTCTAAATTTATGCGACTCTCTTGAGGGAAACTTTAACTTACAATATACTGAATAAAGGTTTCTAAGGAAAATTTATTACTGCTTCTTGCTAATTTTCTTTTCGGCTTTGGTTATGCTTTTGCGCTCTCTTTTGGCTTTTGCATTAATCCCGGACTCAGTTCCAAGGGAATAGTCAAGCCAGGTAAAGGAGCTTGCATAGTTACCGATAAAGTAGTGATGGTGTAAATCATGATGTGCAGCACCTGCCCAAAAGGGAACAAATTTGTTCAAAGACCAAGGAAAGTCGTAGCCCGAATGTGAGTCTACGGCTTGTAGCAATCTCAAAACAATCCAACAGGTAATCGTAAAAAGGTGAAGTACTGGTAAGTTCTCGTTCACTTTAGCTGCATAAGCATAGGCAATTGGAAAACCTACAGTACCAACTCCCAAGGCCATCACTTCGACAGGGTGTGCATATTCAGCTGCAAATCCAAAAGGAGCGGCGTATTTGTGATGTTGCTTGTGAATGTTTTTGTAGAACCAGCCGTGATGGAATAGTCTATGGAACCAGTAGTGCCAAAGATCCTCCAAGATAAAGAATATTGCGATCTGCGAGAGCATAATGGAAACCGGGGGGAAAGGTACCTGAATCGATATCTTCAAGGACAAGCATAAGGGATGAAATAGCCAAATAGGCAATGCTTCCACAAGGAAGTGTGACTTTAAGACTGATTTGAAGCACTCCCATTGCTCTTTGTTGGATGGCAACTTGTCTTGCTGAATTTTCCAACGGCGAAAGTAAGGAATTTGATCGATCACGAACCAAGGGATACATCTGCCGAAGTAAGCAATTTCATGAACGAGAAAAAACAATAATCCTGTAGCCAAGATATCGTTTCCAATATACAAATACCAAGTTGCCCACAAGCGCTCAATAAGTGTAAGTTTCATGTTCATAGAACTGTTAGTCTCATAGTTCATTTCTTGAAATATGCCGGAAATTGTGTTCAGGATCAAAGGGAACGTCTCGAGGTAAACATCGCTGTAAGCACAGCTTCCGTTTACATCCATTTATTCTTTATGCTTTCGAAGCCTTACTCGAGAGGTCTTTTTCGAGAAATTCTATTGCTCTTATTCTATCATCGTTTACGCATACGAGCAGGATCGCCTGATTTTTTGCACCCATCGCGAGAGCGCATGTTTGTCTAATGCTTTCAGTCGATCACTCTAACATACAGGTCTATACGAGGTGCGTGCAGTGTTTTTCAAAAGTATTCAAACCAGCGGGGCAAAACGATTCAAACCACAATAGCAAAATTAAACAACCCAATAAGTCAAAAAGTCTCTTTCTCCTTCCAGTTCAGTTCCGTCCGACCCTTGATTGGTTCTGCAAGACTCCCAAATGTAGTGCATAGGAGGCAATCCTCCAGATTTAAGATTTCAGAAGATTGAATTCTAATGAGAGTTGGTGTGAAACATTACGCCATTTGGTTTGAAAGACTGTGCGAAGTGGTACGAAACATTTTGTTGCGCTAGTTTGAATAGTTTTGAAAAACACCGTATTCGAGATACCACATCAGTTCGCAGTAAGTGTGTAAAACATATGTTTGATTGAATCTCTTTTATTCAGTATAGATAATATTCTATGATTAAGAAGAAAATTACAAAACTCTCTCTCTGGGCAAAATGTCTACAAGCAAGGAGTTTTTGATGTCTGGAACCTCATTGCTCTTCTTGTAGAGTGCCATGTTCTCAAAGAATTTGTCAAAAAGAAAACTGGTATCTAAAGGTCCACCCTTTGCCTCTGGGTGAAACTGCGTCGAAAATATTGGACGAGAAACATGTTGCATTCCTTCATTAGACAAGTCATTTAAGTTGGTGAAGTAAGGAGTCCAGTCAGACGACAAAGTCGACGCGTCAACAGCATATCCATGATTCTGAGAGGTGATGTGGCATTTTCCAGACAACACATCCAATGCAGGAATATTGTGTGCTCTATTTCCGTACTTCAACTTGACAGTTTTAGCACCTGAAGCCAAGGCAAGCAATTGATGACCTAAGCAAATGCCAAAGATGGGTAATTCCTCGTGAGATTTCATAGTCTCTTTCAAATTCACTATAGTTTGGGAGCAGTGAGTAGGGTCACCAGGTCCGTTAGAAAGAAAGACACCGTCAAATTTATTGGCAATTTTGTGAATTGGGTAGTTGTAAGGAAACACTGTCAACGAGGCTCCTCTTTCAACAAGACATCTTAAAATATTTTCTTTGGCGCCACAATCTATGACTGCAACATGATAGCCCTTGTTGCACTTCTCGGGGCATGAGACATGAAATGGAGCTTTTGTGGTCACTTTATGAACCAAGTTAACTGCGCCAGGGTCCTCAAAAGCGGCATCCTCATCAGCATCATATTCTTCACCAATAGTAATCTTTGCCAAAGAAGATCCTTTATCACGCAAATAAGTAACCAATTGTCTGGTGTCAACGCCAGTGATGGCAGCAACGCCCGATCTTTGGCACCATTGTTGAAGAGACTCAACAGCTGTCCAATGAGAGTATTCCATAGCAGCATCAGCTACCACAATACCAATACACTGTACCAGAGCAGATTCCATGTATTTCAATAGATTGAATTCATCTTTTTGTATCGAAGATGGAACTCCGTAATTCCCAATCAAAGGCTGTGTGAAGCAGAGGATTTGACCTTTGTATGACGGGTCTGTCATCGACTCAGGGTAGCCCACAAGAGAGGTGGTGAAAACAGCTTCACCGCTTATATTCTTATTGGCACCAAAAGAATATCCACTGAAGACCGGACCGTCCTTAATTGTGAGCGTGGCTCTATCCAACAATGAAGAACTAGAAACCGGGGCAACAGTGGCAAGAGACCGGCCAAATATCCGTTGTCCAAAACGGATTGATAAATTTCCTAGCATATTCAAAATAGGTTAAATGTATGTAAAGGCTTCGTGAAAATTGATGGGTGGAAGAGAAGAAATAAAAGATGATAAAATTTTGGTCTGACTCAGATAACTCACCGCGGCATCGGCAAGCGGTTACCGCATTAGGAAGGACCTTTTAACCAATCAACACATTGCAAGGAAACTTACAACAGGATGTTTGCAATAAACAAATTTTAGCAAAACTTTAGATAGTAAGTCAAGAATTATTCTTGAATGATCAAATGCTTCATTTGAGGTTGAAACTCTATATACTTTTCCCCATTCACTTCAAGATATGGATTGTGTCCCTGCAGTAACCCTGATACTGCATATTTGTCCTTTATATTCATGGCTCAGTATTAGTCATTCTAAAACTTTTAAGGCTTCCTGTACTTTTTTCAATGGTCAAATTTCTCGCACTAGAGAAAATTTCGCCCAAACAGATCTCAAAATCTTCGGATGCATGAAAAATATTTTTGGGGCCAACGACGAGAATTCGCTCAAAGGCTGGAGACAGCAAGTTGCCACCCGCGTGCGGGTCAAATTTTGGTAGAGGAGTGATCATTCATACGGATTAACACTACACACCTTTTATGAGTAACAACATAGTTCAGATTCCCGGCCAATTTGGCTTTGGTTCGATGTCATTAACTTGGACACCAATACCCAAGTCAATTGAAGAGTCAGTTGAAGTCATTAAATATACTGCGGACAAATACCATGTTAGATTTATTAATGGTGGGGAATTTTACGGACCAGACAATATAAATTTGAAGTATCTTCTGCAATTTTGGAAGATGCATGGCTCAGAATACCCTGAGATGGTGATTTCTGTTAAGGGAGCCTTGAATATGGAAAAACTATCTCCAGATGGGTCCAAGGAGTCAATTCGTAAATCCATCGAAAACTTTGCTTCTTTCTTCCCTTCAGACAAGTTAAAAAGGCCGAAATTGATTTTCGAAATGGCTCGTGTTGATCCCAACATTCCATATGAAGAGAGTATCTCTTACATTCAAGAATATGTCGAGAAAAGTGTTATTGACGGAATATCTCTTTCAGAGGTCGGTGTTGGGTCTATTCAGAAGGCCTCACGCATGGCTCCTATCAGCTGTGTTGAAATTGAATTTTCCTTATTATGCCAGGATATTTTTAAGAATGGTGTGTTAGAAGAACTCTCGAATAAAGGCATTCAAGTAATAGCTTATTCGCCTTTGTGTAGAGGATTTTTAACTGATAGAACCGCAAACGATTTGGAATCTTTTTACAAGTTGTGTCATAGACCGGGCGATATTAGGAGCCACTGCGAAAAATTCTCGAGAGGAAACTTCCTTACAAATCTGAAGCTTGTTCTCAAGCTTCAAGAATTTGCAAAGAAAAAAGAATTGAGTCTTGAATCTTTAGCTTTATCTTGGATTGTCTCGATCAGTGGACAAGAAGATTTTAATGGAATAAAGAAGATCACAAAGATCTGTCCAATTCCTAGCGCCAGCTCTTTAGAGAAGACCGACGCTAATTTAGGACTGATTGTGACATTAAGCAAGGAAGATTTACTTGAAATCAAGTCAATCACAGATGCTAACAAGGTTCAGGGACTTCGTTACAATTCTCATTCGAAACATTTGGATTTTGCCTGATTTTTTGGGCAAATGTGGTATTTAAAGTCTTTATATAAAGGTAAATCTTTTAATATACTACTTAAAGTACAGAGTATATTAGAACAGCAGATTAAATCTCGAATTTATTGCACGCGCTTAGAGTTTAAACGTATGTATAATCTTCACTAATTATGAATATTTAATGCCTTGATAAATCTCGCCGTGTGAGCTTCTTCTTCCTTGTTCTTCAATGTATTGTGAACGGGCTTGGCTTAGTATCAACCAATAAGAACTGGAACATCGATCTTCAAAGTATTTTGAGATTCTTCACCTCCTTTGAACTTGACACATACTTGTAGAGCATATAGTCTTCCCACTAAACAATTCTGGAAACTTGGCGGGAGAGTAACATTATTCTTGTTAACAATTTTTAAAGGTACTGATAGGTTCCTGGACCAAGTAGTTGACAGTGGGCTTAGCTTTTCTCCCCTCCAATCGTCTTTATTCAAGTCTGTCGCGTTGGAATTCAAATTCTGGAAGTAGTCTTTAATTGTGTCTTTCTTAATGCCCATTTTACTGACACCTATTAAATAGGAATAAGTATTCAGGGAAATGAATGTTTTGGTTTCTTTCAAGAATGAAATAAAGTGATTCACGACATCCTTTAATTGGGATAAGTTTTGTTTGGTATTCTCCACATCATCTTGTTGAATAACAGCGCCTGCGATGGTGCTCTTAGAGTAAAAAAAGTCATGTCCGAACGAGATGTTAATCGGATATTCTGTTCTGTAAGACCATGCAACGACATTGAACTCTATCAGTGAGATGCTTGGTGGTCTCACATTATCATCGGTTGTTTTGAATAAAAGCTCAATATTCAAGTTTTTGATCACTGTATCATCTTTTCGGTTGTACAATTCCATTATTCCGTTGTCTTCTCTGAAAGATGAGACAGGTGATAGTAGCGTGGCATTCCGCCTGCCATCATTATACTTTTGAATCAACTTCGGTGATCCGTATGGAATCAACTTGTCTGGTACACTCACACATAGCACCATTTCGCCCATTTTGTAAGATTGCAGTAGGAGTCTCTTCTTTTTTTTGCCAAAGATACTTACCGCATTCGGCGTGAATAAAACCATATTCTTGTCATATCTCTGTAGTCTTTCCGCTGTTAAAATGTCGCTGATACTATCAACTTGGCTCAAGTTTATTTTGCTACCAAATTCTTTGTCTGCGCGACGGTGGCCTCGAAGATTTTTCCTCTTGATGTCGTCCCCAGAGTACTCCCTCTTTTCCAAAGCAGACTCTATTTCTTGCTCAATAGACGAGTTCATGTGCTCAATAAACTGCCAAGTATCACGCTTTGCCAAACTGGTATAAAACATGCCGTTAATTCCAATAGTATCGAAGGTATCTTGTCGAGAGATGCTGTATGCTCTACTATGATAATCTACCTGACTTTTCACATCTGGCACATATCGTAAAAAAAATTGAGCGCTCCTGGAGATGACATACTTAAAGTCATTGTCTGGATCATTAATATCATTTGGGGACAATGCCAAACTTTGATTCTTGGTATTCAATTTGTCGATGAATTTAGCCTCTATCGTATAGGACACACTTAAGTCACTGAATGCATAGTCTTTTACCTTGATTGGAGAACCACGCACGTTTAAGAAGCCGTATCCAAGAGTTTTATCAACTTCGATTGAAGCAGCTCTTTTGTGAAAAGCTGTCTCGTCCGTACCAAATGACGGAGGGGGCATGTTATGCCTCAATACACCGTGGGGGCAGGAATTATCAAGCAACATATTCGGAAATTTGAACACGATAAACTTCTTATATTTTTGCTTCGCTTTTAAAATCCTATCGTCAGGTAGTCCAATAAGACATCCATCGGACTCGTCCCTGGAGAGAAATTCATACTCTATACCAGCTGCATTAGGAACAGCTGCTTCATTGTAGCTGGCATGTAAGTCATACATTTTCAATGGTTTCTTCTGCAAAATTGTTCGAGTAGGCGATGACATTTTGTTATCTCTGGGTAATACAGCTTTTATCGTGGCCTCTAGGGTCACGATAAAAAGTCCAAAATCAACATCACGGTCCAGTGTATTTGTGATTATGACAAAACCTTTAACAATATCTCCTGTAGAGTATTCTTTAAGCTTTGTTTCCGACTCGTACGGCTCATTCGGAGCTGGGACACCTTTGGTAACAAAGATCTCAATGGAAAGCGGGGAATCTTTCGCATGTGGAAGCATATCAATGTTGTCAAGAACTGAATGACCAAAGCTTTCATGAGTGATTCGTCCGCCAGACCGGCTCAGTTGCACTTGACTAGAATCTTGGCTTGCGACTGGAGACATCAAGCGAGATTCATGGTTGCGCCGTCTTTGAAGACCGTTTTCGTTTTCGTTGTCAGATATGAGATACTGCCCCTCACACTCTAACTCGTCATCATATTCTTCGCCTAGTGAAGCTGAGTTCAAGCTTTGGGAAACGGATCGTAGTAAGGTATCAACATCCCTTCCTGGTTGAGTTTCGGAGGAAACCGGAGGAGACACAGGATCATATATCGGTGGAACTCCAAGATTCCCTTCATCAAATTCAAAATCATTTCTTGTGACGATGGACTGAAACATTTGAAATGATGGCAACAAATCGAAGTATTCCGTCCGCGTTTCGGTGTTACAAGCAGTCAAGCCTGGTGCAGACTCGCCCAACTTATCTATCTGGCTTTGTAGAGATTTTGATGGCCGGTAAGGTTTGTTTTTTGCCTCATTCACGTTGTTCGAACTGGAGACGGATTTGAATAGGTTTGGTCTGACTGAACGGTCTAAGCGTGGCGAAGTTATCGGTGTTGTGGAGGCTGGGGAGGAAGGCTCTATATCCGCATAATTTGGTGGGTCTATTGGTGGAACATTTGACTTCGATTTTTGCCCCGGCATACTTGTGCTAGAAAGAAGTAGTGTAAGCTCGGGATTTGACGGAAAGTTAGCAGTTAATGAGTGTAATACGGAGAAGGTCTCAGGTGCAGAAGAGTCCCTTACGCGCTCTGAAAAGTCTCGGCACGCTCGCAAACGCATAAATGCATCTTCAAAGGGCCATAGGACTCCTAACGAATTGGGTTCCAAACTACAACTACTTCGCTTATCATACTATTATTTTTGTTACAAACATATATAAAATCACCTGCGTGTTAGTATACTACTCTTCACAGACTGTTAATACAAGCGACATAAGCTGAATCAGACTGACATGCAAATCGTTTTAGTTTTAGGAATTTCATATAGCTTCAATGAGCTGAATATCATCATATGATCTTAATCTAAACTTGCGTTAAATATTTACTTTCATACATACTAGCTGTTAGTAAACCATGTAAATTTTCATTTCTCGCGATACAACAGATGCAAAGTTCAGGAACCACGGCCGGTCAAGGCCGAGAGTATCATCAAGGTACGGCAATTACAAGTCACCGCACACAGTAGACCGTCGTGAATTTGTGGTAAGTCATCATATACTGTTATATCAACTGAAGTGGCCAATTTGGCTTAAAAAACGATAACATACCTTTACTGGGTAAAATTCGGCTGATTCATTCTCCGAATCCCGGCTCCTATTTTCTATGTTCAGAATCTATCAGACGCGAAAATTTGTCTTCTTGGAATCTCGGACATATGCTTGTCTTTTTTTTTCAAGTTCATCTCTTAGAAACAAAGCACAGAAAACAGTAGCCAAGACTTGGAAAATCAAAATGACTCCATTGGGTTCTTAGCTCGGGTAATTTCGCAATGACTATGAGAGTTAGTATGAAACACGATTGAAGGCTCATCGTAAAAGATTTGTTCAGAGAAGCATGAATGGTTATTAAAAAAGGTTGTCTTCAACGGGAAACCCGATTCAGACTCGTCATCTAAGAGCTCATCACTCAGTCTTTATATGCTTAGCCATTACATACGCTTCTTCATGTTAGCAAATCTTGCACACACAAAATTGGGTTTTAAAATTCAAAATCAGTTGAAGTGGGTTTCTGAGGCCCACAAAAATGCATTGTCACTCATAATAATATATTCAGTGCCCAGTGCAGTATTTCCTCCTTTGAAAGAATTCGTGTTCAAAACATACCTAATAGTTAGTATTATACCCTTACTGGCTAATATCCGACAAAGAGTTATAAAAATCAGGGATTATGCAAAAACTTTTCAATCAGAGAGATTCAGTTGGTAATTCCAGCTTTGTTTTTGTTGTATCATCATAATATAATTTCTGAGGCGGGGAAGCTCTGAAGCTTCCAATCTTGATACATACGTATTGCAAAGATAACCTTATAAAGTTAGCAAAATGTTCTTCTAATTCAATGGTTAGGAAAAATTCGACTCGTCAGTGGTTTAATAATACTCTGATCATTCTTAAAAGTCACAAACTCTAGTTTGATTTGATTATTTGGATCATCCTTGAACCGAGAACTTGCTCCGGAAGAGCAAGAATATCTCATCCTTATGCAACTAATGGGTAACATACTAATACCTTGAGAAGAAATATTCCGACGAAGAAATGTTCTCACGAAGAAGTGTTCTGACGAGGAAATATATTGATGAAAGTTTTTTCTCAAGATCGCTTTTATACAATACTGTATGCATTCACTTTTATTTGCGGGTAACGGTTGTGCACGCACGCACCCTAATTACAGTTTGGGCCAGAAATACCTAAGCACTGGCTTTTAACGTAAACGCAAAGTTACCCGTTTATATGTAAAAATTCTTAAAATAAAGAGTATGCCACCATATAAATTGGGCAATTTTATATATAGAAGCTACTACTGACCTCCATTCATGTTTTGGGGCATCCCCATCATTGACATCATCGGAAAGGGCATGCCCTGTGGCATTATTGGAAATTGCATACCAGGTTGCTGCATCATTTGACTTGCATCTGGTCGAGCTCTTTTGGATTCAGAGCTTTCTTTCTCTTCTGAAGATCTTTTGGGAGGTATATCTTCCAAGCCAATCAGCTTTATGTATTCTTTTAATTCTGTCTCCAATTCCTTGTTCTCGACAAGAGAGTCCAAATAGATATCTTCCCTATCACAATTGGGGCAGCGAAAGTCATTGTCAATCAAGAGTTGCTCCAAGTCGGCTTGGTTGTAGTTATAGTTTTTCATTTTCTTCAAGCTATCAAAACTTTGACAGCATGGAGTCATGCTAATTGGAGGTTTAAGGACCTTGAATTGCGATGGGAGGGGATTTAAAAATTGCGGCTTATCATCTTCGATAGCTTTTTTAGATATGTCCAAATCGCGTTGTAGTTGAGCTTTGTGCTGAGCACTCTGTTGCTTTTCTTGGTACAGTGCCCATGTTTTGGAGTCTGCGAAAGTCATCACATAATCGCCGTCCTCTGTGACCATATACGTGTTACCCTGTGCATCCACCAAATCACCATTTTCATTAGTGTGAATACCACTCTCGTTACTATCTGGGTTCTGAAGTCGATATTCCACAGTCTCTTTCGAAATTGTTTTCATATAACTTTTTGGAATACCCGTGGTTTTCTTGATCTTTTTACCTTCAAAATTGGGGTCTGAATTTGTAGGACAGTTCTTGATCCAATGGTCCTTGCCACCGCATCTGTAGCACACATATCCAGGAGGAGGTAGATCTTCTGTGCCTGGCTTGTAGTGAACCACTTTATGGGTCGAAAGCTCATCTTGGGCTTGCGCCCAAACATTGGACTGATTTTCAAACATCTGCTTGATTCTGTCTTCTTCACTAATACTTTCATCTATGGGCGCCTCAGACTTGGCCAGAGGCGCACCCGCCGTACTTAGAGCCTGAGGCTTGAATCGATTGATTCGAGGTCTTCCTGACACATATCTGGCAGCAGATTGGGATCTGCCATTGTACACGGAAATAGGGGACCTCTTTGCGAGAACAAATGTAGATCTAGGAATAACATCCTGGTCGTTTTCGTATTCTTGGTCCTGTTGCTCCAGGTGATAAAGCCGGAGCATAAAGTCTTGACCTTGGCCAAGTTGGTTTTGTGTGATAATTTCGTGTTTGAGATCAAATACATTTATTCCTGTTCCATCAAAATGTATCGTACTTTGTTCAGTTTGGTGCATAAATCGGTAAAATATGGTGGACGACATGAAGAGTGGTTAATCGAAATGGTGTGTGAAGTGAGCTTTGATGTAAGACATGTGTGTGCGAACCAAAAAAAAAAGCCAGCATATTTTATAGCCACAACTTATGAGGTCTATAGTATCATATAATCACATTCTCTTTTCAGAATACTAGGCTTTCTCAAAACCCTTTTTGTATTTTGTAGTTGTTCCGTGAGTGGTGCTCATCCAGTCTGACCGACATCTGTGCACCGCGTTGAGAATTATTGTACGAAAAAAAACACAGCACCCGTGCCGTCCACACCCAACCCATGATGAATGTCTACAGCCATTCAAGCATAATAGGTTACGAATCGCATCTTCACACCCGAAACGTTAGACTACCGCTTAAATATGCCACCGAAAATGAGTATTCCAATACTGGTGAAAAGTTTGAAAGCAAATATTATGGATTCAGTGAGTTGCTAGACATTTCTGCTCAAAGCGGACTTTTTTTCTCGTTAGTACAGATTGGTGTTACCAAAGACTTGCGGACACTTCGCTTGACCCCGCTTCTCGTGGATGAAGCTACCTCTTTGGGTGTTCAGTTGCAACTCATTGAGATCTCGCTTCCTCATGCGCTCATCAGCAAAGATACTTTTACCTATCAGTTAATTCCGCTGACCACAGAAGAAGAGCCTTATATTTTGATCGATATACTTGACGAGAATTACTTATTAATTTCATTAAGGATTGAGCTAAGTGATTTTTTGATAGGTAATTCCAAGAACCGTTTGGTGCTCGATAACTTCAGTGATTGGGTCAACATTTCTGTTCCTTATTCCTTTGAACTTCGTTCTCCACCATTTTTGGTCAAACATTTGGATTTGCAAAATCTTATTGTGTCTATGAAAGACGGAGGACTCTTGCATTTTAAACGCTCGAGCCCATTGTCAACTTTTGACATATTTAACTTTAGTGATATCGTTCCCTTAATGTCTTTCAATATCTTGGGGGGATTTTTTCTGAACTCTAAAAAAACTGAATTTTTGGTTGACGGCATTTCTTCCAATTGTGTGGTTGATTTGGCACCCATAAATGGTACGCAATTTGTGACTTTAAGTGTGAGTAAGGTTTTGAAGATTTGGGACATAGAGACACACAAACAGAAACAAGACCAAATCAAGCTTTCTGACTCACACAGTTCTTCAGATTGGCTCACCACACTCCCCAATAAGTATCTTCAGGTGCATGAGTCCAAATTCAGACCAAGACTTTCAATTTTGTTGCCCAACCAGGCTGTTTCTGACGACAACGTCACACGCTTTGGCTACGAGTTTGTTACTTTCGCCATTCGAAATGATACTTCAGACCCAAATCTTCTTCAAGAAAGATCAAGCTTAGCATTGAATGATGAAATTCTTAAAAAAGATATTCATTCATCTCTGGCTGATGTGCAGGTTTTTAAGGTCCAAGACTTCCACATTGCTGAGAAAGACCACGAATTAACTTACGCAGTTCTTTGGAAGTCGCATACTTACAGCATGACTATATGCTATCACCAGCTGCAAAGCACTTCTAACTTGACTATGTTGCGGTCATCAATGACCAAATCTAACCCCACAATCTTGAGTGAATTTAATGCGCATATTGAGCCAGAAGCTTACTTGAACAGCTTATTCAACTCTGGCCTCTACGATGAGCCTATTATCCGTACGGCTTTGGAGGTGTTTTCGAGAAGTTGTGATTTGCCAATCGTTACATCTGGTGACTATTCTTTGCGGCAAAGAGTAAACCAAGCTGTCCATGATGCTAGCAAAAACCAAGGTGTGACGGACGGATCTTCATGGTTCAAATTTGCTCTTATTTGCGCTCAATTCCGTAAAACTAGTTCAGAGGCCTTGTCTGTTTTACAATATCAAGGTTGCGTGCTCAGCGCACAGGCAAATGGTATAGAGATTCTTGGTGAGCCTCATTACTATGAGGCATTCATGCACAGCAGTTCCCAACTTGTGAATTTATTAAAGAAGGTATCTGTTGTTTTTTCCACTCAGACTCTCCGGTGTCTTTTAAGTGATATTTTGAATACGACTGGACTGATTGATGCTTCTCAAGCTACAGAGCTAGCAACAAGACACTTCAGTGACAAAATATCAGAAGCCCAAGTCAACGAGTTTACAGAAGAGTTAGCATCCATTGGTAATGTTTTGGACGAGCTCAAAAAGCTCACCAGTACTACCAGAAATTACGAGAATAATGCCAGTGACATGAATTTTGCAGGTCAAGGCAGTGGGCTTCTAGCAAAGTTGGCTGCTGTGGATACATTCGAGAAAATCCGAAAATCCCACGAATCCATTTTGATTGCCATTTTTGTCTTGTTGCTTTTATGTGAAGTCAACGACCAAGTTTTGGAATTTTTAAACCTGATATTGAACCGCTTCAAAGTTTACAGTCTTATGACGCAGATTTTCGCAATGTGTTTCGTTTCTACGGGTGGCTTAAGTGAACTTGAGAAAGATTCCGTTTGCCTCATGGAAAACGCCATTTTCTGGCCTGTTGCCGTTCAGAGAAATCCTCAGCTTCAAATGCTCCTTCTGAAAAAAAATTGGAATAATGCTTTCGATTACTACTGCAACGATATTCTTCTCTTGAGACAAGACGAATATATTCTTGACCTCGTCCTTGAGCTTATTAACAGAGGTGAAGGTGAGATTATACTCAAGAAGTTTGCCTCAAGAATGGACAAATCTTACCCTTTGAATGTATTCTTGCTTGGCCTCGTTTACTTGATCAACAATCGAATTGAGGAATTCCGGGAGATTTTCGCAAACTACTCCACCTTTGAAAACGTATCGAGGGATGAGAAACTCGTGACCAGACTTGTCAACTCGCTTGATGGAAGCCCAAAAATCCTTGATTTTTTGAAATCAATTTTCAAGCAAAACAGTAATGAGACGTTGCTGAAGTCGAATTACTTCCATCTGTTGTCGCAACTCATGAAACTGTATGGATCAAGCATAGAGAAGGACAGCCAATATCTTCTTAAATCTCTTGAATTTGAAAAAAAGGCTATCGATATCTTGCAACATCTGAACGAAGAAAAAGAGGGTTTGTCTGAGAAACACAGCAAGATGCAACTCATGACTCTTTATCTTCGAAACTATTTCTGCGATGCAGTTGATATTGAAGAGTTTGACGAGGCCATTGATTCATTATTTCACTTACAAATTATGGCCAGCAAAGCAGATTTCCGGGCCTACATGACCAGACTTGTTAAGGCTATTTTGGCACACTACAATACGAAGAGACTTTTCGACTCTGAGTTTTTTGCCAAGAATTACCTACTAGTGGATTCAATTATACTTGAACTCGCTAATGAAGATCTCATCCTCTCAAATGCTTTGAAGTGTTACGAGTTGTTGTACTCCTGGAGGCTTTTTGGAGCATCTCCTTTGAAACAAATCCTTGGTGATAAACGGGGTGCAGTTGAAGGTCTTTACATCTTTGTGACCAGATTCAAGGGAGAGTTAGATAGCTTGGCCATGAACTCAGGTGTTGTTGAAGATCTTAAGCAATTCAAATTGAAAATCTTGGAGTTATACAAGGTTATTCTCAATACCCTCAAGACATTTGATGACGAAAAGGATTGCTGGATTAGAAGAAGAAGCCCCAATAGCGAACGCTTAAGTGTTGTGAAAATCAACGAGTTGAATGTGGAGTATTATGAATGGCTCAAGGAACTCGAGCAAGATTTTATGAATTAGGGTCTTCTCCATAAATGCTTTTCACATAATACAAGTACAGTTCGGCATAGCAAGCGTGTAGATAACCTAGCCAATATTTGCCTTCATGTTTCCACTTCCCTTTGGATTATCATCCCGCCAATCATCCCATTCCCGTTTTCTTAATTCCTCTTCACTACCTTCGTCTTCGTCACTACATAAGTCAGAGTCAGCTGCGCTAGCCATTTTTCCGTTCGCCAATTCATAGTCCAAATACTCTTCAATTGACATTGATGGTAGAACCTGGCCCGTTCCAAACACTTTTCTCTTGAGATCCTGCTTATTGCTGGTGATTACAAACGGCTGAAGAATCTTGCCTTGTTTGTCGAGCAAATCAGAAATCTGCGCTTCCTTACGTGGGTCCCTTTCCAATCGAGAGGTAAATCCGGTTAAGTCAGTCTTATCTCTGATTCTCTTGTCGTCTATCTCTCTGAGCCTGGCCTTTTCTAGAAATGGGATCCTCTGTTGCAAAACTTGCGATTCCATAGCGATCAGCTCCAAACCTGCGAAAGAGCGAAGAGCAAAAAGCTTCATTTGGTCAATAAACATCTGTCGAACAATATCCTCATCATAGCCGTTATCTTTCTCCGGTGAGTTTGCATCCAGCTTCAGGAAGTATCCATCAAGCAAGGAAATTTTTTCTCGGAGTTCCTTTTCTGCTCTAAAATCAGCGATTTTCAGCGCTCTCTTTGCTGCTGGATCTCTTTGTTCATCTAACAATTCTTCATTCGATGGATTGTAACTCTTGAGGGCTTCAATCCTGGAATGTTGTTTTTTTTCCAATATTCCACCAAAGGAGTCTATCTGGTGAAGGTAAGCTATGTACAGTGCTTTTGCTCGATCCAAATTCTGCGTCTTGAACATGTGCTTTGACTCTTCCTCATCTATGTATTCACCCCTACTGTTTGCAAGAGACTTTTGTAAGAGCGTTGCTCGATAAAATTCTATGGCAGCGAACGGGAGGTACTGGGTATTTATTTCATCAAGAGGCTCATTTGCGCTGAAGAGGGAGATGCGATCAGATATCATTTGAATGATGGAGAATTCACGAAGCACACTGCTAACGTCATTCTGAAAGCCCGGAGAGTCTTGCCGTGCTGCTGATTTCTCTATATCACCGTAATCCCTTACAGCAGCTCTGAATCTCTCTCGTATGTTCAAGTCGGATTTGCTCATGGCAGTGTACGAGTCTTTGCAACTAACTGTGGTTTGAAGGGGCCCCACCCGTGCACCAGGAAGCCTCTATGCGACACCTCAAGATTCGTGAAAAGTGACCACAACTCTATCACCCAAATGAGTACCCCTGCCTATTACGAACTCTATAGACGAAGCTCTATCGGAAGCGCTTTGGCAGATGCGCTTGATACGTTGATCAGTGATGAGAAAATACAGCCGCAGCTAGCAATGAAGATTTTAAACAACTTCGACAGAATTATCTCCGAGGTCTTAAAGGCTGAGCGGGGTATGTGCAAGGCTAAAATCACCTTCAAAGGCGATTTACACACCTACAGATTCTGTGACGATGTATGGACCTTCATCATCAAGAACGTGATGATAAAAATGACTGACACGTCTAACAACGATCTCAATGATAGTGAATTTACTGTGGACAAGTTCAAGATTGTTGCCTGCAACTCTCGTAAGGCAGGCGAGACATAAACTTTCGTGTCTTTTAACGCTTATTCTACTGTGCTAATATCGCTTGACTTAAAATCACTCAGCTCAACTTGAAGTCACTCAGCTCAATACACGGACATATAGCTTTTGAAGAATCGAAACTCCGCCAAACTAGGTCTTCAGCGCCTCCGCTTCCTGTTGATTTGAGACCCTGAAGCTTTCAGCACTTTTTTTCTGCTGGCCATCTCACCATCTATCGCCCTCTCCTATACTTCGGAATTCAACTTAGATACAGAAGCTTCCTGAGTTCTCTGTTTTGAAATTATCCAGGGCAATGCGGCATGTATGGATCATTAGACATGTACTTAATCGTTGGGTATTGTAAATTAAATGAAAATGAATGTATTCTTCAGATTGCTAGATTGTAATTGTTAATTGGAATATGGAAGGTTCAAGATGGCTTGATAATATGCTAAGCTGTTGTGTTTTTTTTTTTTATTTTTTTCATGCCTTTTTTTATCGTTATGAAAAGAAACCTCATGTTTCATTTTTGGAGGATTGATTTTATGATACCTCAGTTTCTAGGTCTTTATGATTTCACACAACATTTTACTTTTTTCTTGCGGTATTGTGAAATACTATTTAAAATAAGAACCACTGAAAAATCCACTTTTTGTAGAAGCTTGATTTCAACAAAAAATTCTGACTTAAGGGGCGGGAAATTTGGCATAAATTTATAGTGAAAGATTAATTCCATTCCGTGAGGTGGAATATTAGACTGATTGACTGAAACGAAATTTGGTACTGCAGACAGAAACTTCGAAGCACCCATCCTGTTGCGGTTAGTAGTTGTACATTCTGTAAGGTACGCATTAAAAGTGAGAACTTACTTGATGCATGAACAAGGTGCGAGACTCGAATAGCAGCTCGAGTATCTGAAAATGTGTAATTACTTGGTCATGGCGAATCATTTTTACATGAAGATTAGTATTTCGGCATATAGGGGCATGTAGGTACATGTAAGAGAACGGCAGAATGTACAGTTTTAAATATTAACTATACATAGGATAGATTCACTCACTCTGAAAGAGTTATCATGAGGAAATATAGTTTTTTAGACTTGCTTCATATGCCTGTTTATCAAAGTCAAGCAATTTACATATCCACAATATGCAGACATAAATGGCATTTAATAATCCATCAAGATTTGCTCTAGGGCTATTTAATTCATCACAATCCCACCCATAATTTTGAGTCTTTGATTTCAAAAGTCTCATACAACTCAATGTCGTCAGAGCTCGTTCCCACCTGCACTTCGTAGGAACCCTTCTCCATGCTCCACTTGTTAAGGTATTCATCGAAGAAGGAAGTCGAATCTTTCAAGGACAATTCGAAGTCAACCCTCTTCTTTTCGCCTGCCTTCAAGTGAATCTTCTCAAAGCCTTTTAATTCCTTGATTGGGCGGTCCACTTCAGATGTTTTTGGCGAAACGTAAATTTGAACAGTTTCTGCGCCTGCAATCTCACCGATGTTTTCAATGGCCAAACTACCGACGAGCTTATCCTCCGATTCATTAATCTTCACGTTTAAATCAGAGAGCTTAAACTTGGTGTAGGACTTTCCATAACCGAATGGGAAGGCGACCTGCTTCTGCAACTTCTCGTAGTATCTATAACCGACGTAGATGTCTTCTCCATACAAAACTCTTCCTCTGACTGTCTTGAAGTTCAAGTAAGCAGGGTTGTCAGAGTTTTTGAGAGGCCACGACAAGGACAACTTTCCGCTGGGGTTCTCTTCTCCAAACAAAACATTGGCAATAGCATTTCCACACTCAGATCCACCGTACCATGCATGAACCAATGCTTTTGCCTTAGACAACCAAGGCAATTCAACAGGAGTACCAGATTGGTTAACCACGACTGTATTTGGGTTTGCCTCTATAACGGCTCTGACCAAATCATTTGTCAACAATGGGAGCTCCATGTCGGGTCTGTCGTAGCCCTCACTTTCCCACTCAAGGTTGAGACCAACGACCAAAACAACTTTGTCCACCGACTTTGCCAAATCAGCCGCCTTCTTGATCTCTTCTTGAGGGTCAATTCTTCTGCAGAATCCAATGGCAATAGCTCCACCAAATGGAACCACTGAGGCGTTGTCAAGAGTGGAAGTGCTTCCAGAGCCAAATTCAACCAATACCTTGTATTGCTGCCCCTTTTTTAATTGAATGCTGGCAATTTCCTCCACAGTTCCACTTCCAAAAAAACTAGAACCAGCTTTCTGTTTAGTATGGTTGTCAATGAGCAACTTTCCGTCCACATATAATTTTCCAGTTCCACAGAGCATCAAGGAAAATTGGTACTCCGCGGTTTCGTCAGGAGTGACCACACTTTCAAAGTCCCCATAGTAAACGTCAGAGTCCTCGATTTCCTTATGTTTGTAGTCAAATAAAATCAAAGGACCGTAATCAATGTGCTTCTGATCGAAGGCCTCTCTTCTGGTGGATGCATTTCCCTGTCTGTCCCCATCCTTAGAAGGGTGCAAAGTAAAACGAGCGCTCATGCCTCTCGTACCAGTGTAAGGGTCGGTTGCAAGCTCGCTGCCAGCTAAAGCAGGTAAAGACTTGTGGGCATAACATCCCACCGAGTACTCGGGCTCTTTACCCAACACCTTGGTAATAGCATCGTAAGGCGTGACGGCATCGTAGGTGTGCATGGAAGCAGAACCACCACCAGAGACGGCAGCGATTTTGGCATTTGGTCCAATTACTGCTATCTTCTCAGATTTTTTCAATGGAAGAAGATCGCCTTGATTTTTTAACAAGACAATTGCCTCGGTGGCAATCTTTTGCAACAACGCTCTGGTCTTGGGGGTATCGTTGGTGGTTTCAGGACCATTCTCGGGGATGTTTGACTTTTCACACCACTTGACAAAGTTCAACACTCCACGAACACGGTCATCCAAATCCTGAATGTTCAACTCCCTGGAGCTGATCATGTGTTGAAGTGCATTGAACAGTCTCAAAGTGGAAGGGCCAGGCATCTCCAAGTCCAAGCCGTTTTCGATGGCTGCCTTAGAGGTGTACATTCCATACCAGTCGGACATGACCAAACCGTCCCAAGCCCATTCCTTGCGTAAAATGTCCTTAAGAATTCTTTTGCTCTGGGACACATGCTGACCATTGACCTTGTTGTAGGAGGTCATAAACGAGGCGGGATTGGCGTACTTCACAGCCAAACGAAATGGCTCTAAGTAAATTTCTCTCAAAGCTCTCTCAGTGATGATGGAGTCTGATGCCATACGTTCATGCTCCAAGTCGTTACCAACAAAATGCTTGATTGTAGAGGCAATATCTTTCTCTTGAATTCCTCCCACAATAGAGACCGAAGCCATTCCAGCAAGGTATGGGTCCTCGGAAAAGGACTCGAAACCACGGCCTCCCAAAGGTCCTCTCTGGATGTTTGTAGTGGGTCCCAAAATGGCATGTGCTGATTTGACCTTGGCCTCTTCAGCCATAAGATGACCTGCATCCTTCAAGAGTTCTTTGTTAAAAGTTGCAGCCAAACCCGTGCCACAGGGAAAACATGCGGCGGGTTCACCGAATGCAAACTTGGTACCTCTCACACCGTTCGGTCCATCGGATACACGAATCGATGGAATGTTCAATCTCTCGACCTTGTAAGTGTGCCAGAAATCCACACCGGCAATGATGCTGATTTTTTCCTTGAGGGTCAATTCCGAGAGAACTTGGTCCACGTCAAAGCCTGCCATTTTGTGTGTAATTAAAGATAGATTTGTAGTTGCTTGATGGCTTATAAAAAGCTTTTATGATATTTGAACTAATAATGAAAGCTTGAAAACCGGGATATATTCTCTGGTTTTTATATTTGGGATGTGCTACTCTTGCGCGGAAGGACTTCCAAAATGGGAGTCCATTTCATTTGATGCATTCGCTAGTTCAAGATGCTTCGAAGTTCCCCACGATTTATGAGGGGTAACCCCCACTACCAAAAAAATGAGCCAAAACTCTTGAAATCTTTTCAAGATACCTCAAAAGCATATAAACAAGGGGGGGGTTCAAGGACAACGCTAGCTTTTCGAAACACCCGGACACTGCACACATAATTATGTCCTACAATGTATAAGGTGGGTTCAGATTCTACACCATAATTTCGTACTGATTCATCAGGTCATTTAAATTTTGCGACATAGATCCTAACAGGAATCTTTACGAAACCTGGGTATTTTTTTTTTCCATGAAGGCAGAATGGTGACGTTGGGTCGGATGCGAAGCGGAAGTCCTGCCAGTTCGGCTAGTATCATGCACGAGAGCGGAACGGGTGCTTAAAATGGAAGCGCGTTGGGCGCCCCCACATTCAAATTTGGATGGCTTACCGTGCGTTGGAAAAGTAGGCTCTCCGCCGTCTTCCGAAGACAACGAATCGCCTTCCACATAAGGAGACGTTAAGCGGGATTACTAATAAGCCAGAAGAGCACTTACTTTCCCCAAAATTAGTAGATATCATGTTTGATTACTCAACTGGGTGATAGAATTTATTACGAAAACTTTGTGTTTAGGGGCCTGCACTTTTAAAGTCTTAAGAATGCATTTACATAAATAGAATCTTTTGGCACAGTCTAAAAATATTTTTGACATAGACAGAAGCTTGTTGCATACAGAAGTGCATCATCAGTGTCTAAGTAAATATGAAGGCATTGTGCAGTATAAACCAGGCCTGAGCATTTACTGGTGAATCCCATCGGCAAAGCTGATGACTGCCCATTTGCCCGAGGCCGTCCAAAATTCCCCGTGCTCATTGCCCATACTCTTATACGTCTCGATCAACTTTTCGTTGAGACCTGCAGGCAATCCAACTACCACATCTGCCTTACATGTACGTAAAGCCAAGATCGGAAGCTTGGATGAGTTCAAGCCCTGAATGGCCTCAGTAAACTTGGTGGTCTTGTCCCACTTCAAATCGCCTGTGAGTTTTCTGTAGTTTAAATCACCCTTGAAGATAATTAAGTTGGACTTCAGCAATTCTCCATACAAGTCCAAGTCCTTCGGAATATCCCAGAAGTTGGAGCACGAAGTCCAGAACGGATGGGTCTGCGTAGACACCTGGCCCGTGGAAATGTACTTCTTGAGACTGTTGAGCAAGTAGTTGATAGCCTCAGCATCGTCTTTGGAGGCATGAATCTCAGAAAAAAAGCTCTTATCGGCCAATTGCTCCACGAGGGCGTCAAAGTCCTTGGGCATGGTGTCACTGACAAACCATGGAATGTCCTTGCAGTGTAGAACTACATTTTTGATGAGACCCGAGTCAAGGGCGAAAAGAGCCAAGCTCAAGTCAGCAAAGAGCTCGAAGCCCGAGTTGTCAAGCACAAAATCAATACGCTCACGGGAAGAATTAATAAGGTGGAGCCAAGCTTTCTCAATATCGTTCACAAGGATCTTCTCTTCGTTCTTCTTCCTGACCTCGGCACCTTGAACGCTCTTAATGTCTTCTAGAGTCACATTTCCTGCTAACAAAGACAAATCCGTGGCATTTCCCCACAAGGAGATATCGATGAACTCCACAAATAACAATTTTAATGCCTGTTTGTCAGCATCGGTGGCTTTGAGCTGTTCTGATAGCGTTTGATACCGCTTGCAGAGCTCCAAAACCCCAAATGACGATTGACGAAAGGTCTGGTTTTTCAACTTTTCAAAAACATCGAAGCTTTTCAAGTATGTCGTGTCCTGGAACCATAAATTGATCAATTGGTAGAGGTAGCACTCCAAGTAAAGCCAGGGTCCAGTGAGCCACGTGACGCGCTTCTTCTCGTTAAATTCTTTCAACCCAACGTTGTAATTCGCAAGTTCGGGCTTGAGAAGAAGGTCTGCATCCAGAAAGGGTGTCACTTCCGAGTCTGCCTTAAAGTCTTCCAAGAGTTGACTCAATTTGGCCGTGACAATTTCCCCACACTTTGAAGCCTCAGAATGGAGTTCCACGTGACATTGTATATCATCAATGGCTCCATGAATGATGGTGGGCCATCTTTTATGGACGGTGGGGTACGCAAAGGATGTTTTCTCGTCGTTGAATGACGGTTCAGGAAGAGCCATAGTTTGATTTAAAGTTGGGCTGATTGCGAATTGCCCGCTTGATTAACGGCGTGGTCACGTGATGAATAGTTCGACCGATCAACCACCCGATCAAGAATTTACAAGGTTAGTTCTTAACGACATGGAAAAGACAATTTGGGTTGATGGTCAAGGCAGTAGATATGAGGCCTGACTGTTTTCTAAAGAATGGTTTTAGATATAAGCGTCAAAATATAGAATTGAAATGAAAGGAAACCAATAGATTGTCAGACTTGATCGTTGTATGTGAACCGGGCCAATAGCAACGGTTTAATAAAATACAGAAATTTTCGAAATCACCGATGAAATAAAAGTATTTGCTTGTTTGTTTTTTCGGTTGTGTGGCATATTTATTATGTAAAATCCGCTTGAATGAAAAAGCTTGTTTGTATACCAAACTCGTTGATGGTAAAGAAGATAGAGAATCGAAGGATTGGATTCGGAATAGAACAAATGAATCGTAAGACAGAATTACAATCTCTGAAGTAATCTACATCTAACCACAAAACATTTTAAGTAAAACAAGTATAGAACCTAAGTGACACGCGTCCGGCGTCTTGTCGAAAAACACCCTTCACGGCTTCGGGGACCAAACAATCAAGGAATAACACAATACTGTACATGTAATAATCTTTACTTCTGGAGTAAAACGCTTATTGTCTCTTAGCATATTCTGCCTTCTCTTTCTCGTATCTCTTTTTGTCGGCGCCGGCCTTGTTTTCGTAAGGGACCTTGTCCTCGGCACTCAAAGCCTTCCACTTCTCACCCAACATTCTGCCGACTTGGCCGAAGGTGATACCGGGGTTCTCGGCTCTCACAATGTCTCTGTTCTCATTAGCGAAGAACATGTAAGCAGACAAAGATCTCTTAGGAGCATCTGGGTCCTTCTTTTTTCTCGATGACTTCTTTTTTTCGGTGGACATTACTGCTGGTTAGTATAAGCGTGAGAAGTGCGCGTCGTGCAGTGGGCTGCAAAATAGGTCCAGAGCCGGTGTTTGATTGGTGGGAGGAGGGGACGAGCGCACCGTCGCAGGCCACAACAAAGGCCAATCAAAATATAGCAACATCAACAAAAACAACGAATAATACTATATTCCAGAGCTTGCGCTTGCGACTGCTGAATCCTTGGCGCTTGCATTATGGCAGGTGCGCGGTGCGCGCTGCCTTCTGGCTATGGTGGTTAATGTAAGCACATACTTAAAAATAGTGTTGGGAGGAAATAAAGAGGGAGTAAATTGTGTGTGGAGCAGTGAGGGTGCCCTATATAGGGGGCGGCGGTGGGCGCGCGGAAAGAGGGACGAGGAATGCGCAGTGGCGGCGTAAATTGCAGACCGCCGCCTTTTTGCTTTTCGCGTAAATGCTGGGTGCCGGCCACGTGACCGCCTTTTGGACGTTAAAACCTATATGCCCTCGGGATTATTGTATATAATAAAATATATTAACCTTCTGGCGAACCCATTGCTTGTCTCCTCGAGTCTTCTTCGGATGATGTTGCTCCGGATCGACGGGTCGTGCGCGTCAAGAATTGCACCCAGCCACCCGCTCCCTTAGTGCAGGTGAAAATGATCCACACAACGGAAATCCGTACACCCAGGTTCTACGAACATACAAACATCAAACGTGTAAACATCAAATATAAGTATACCAAACATACAAACCTTAAACACCCTAATATAAAAACATGCAACACTGAGATGGGTGTAAATTTTTCATGTGACCCTATCACATGTAACCTAGCAACATAAGAGGCCACTTGTTCTAATCCGCCATTGTGCCATGGTGCAAATCGAAGTGAGGGGTTGGGAGGTACAGGTGCGAAGGGATTGCTCACTACGATCAGACATCGAAACTTCGGGCTTCGCTATAAACAATTTCTCGAGATGGTTGTTTAACATTGCCATCCCTCTTTTCAAGCATTATTCCAGAGTTTGATTGTAATTCTAGATTTAGTCTCATTCCAGATCAAGTCTGTGGCTTGGTCTATTTCTTGTAATCATAATAATTAATACCATCCACGGTATTGGTTGCTATCCTGGTAGCTTCCGTATTGGGGGTACTGTTGGTATCCACCGTATTGAGGCACTTGCTGTGGGTACTGAGGCTGAGATGGGCCTGGGGCATGTGGAGTGGCATGTTGCTGACCATTCTGTTCGCCCTGAGCCTCGGATCCATGTGCGCTTTGTGGAGCTGGCTGGTTGCTTGGGTACCCACTATATGGGTAGCCTCCTCTAGTTCCAAATTGATTGGGGTTTCCGTAGTACTGAGCTGCGTAATACTGGCTAGCAGCTTGAGCAGCCTGGGTGGCACTTTGTCCGTTGCTGGCATCACTTTCGGTAGCACCGGTGTCGTTGCCTGCTTGCTGCTGATGGTGTTGCTGGACTTGCGGGTATTGTTGGTGTTGCATTCCGTAAGCATTGGTGGAAACTCCGCCCATGGCTCCTCCATTCCCATAGTAGGGAGTGTTGTAGTAGTAGTTGTAGTAGTTAGGGTAACCAAATGGAGCAGCACCAGGGATTTGTTGGCTCTGTTGAGGGGTTTGCAAGCCTTGTTGAGCTGCACTCACAAGTGGCGACTGAGTGGCTTCAGCATTACCGTTTCCGTTGGCGGTAGAAGCGCCCTTACCACCGGTAGTGTTGGCGGTGTTGCTTTGGTAGTATCCTGGAGAAGCACTAGAACCCAAGCCGTTTTGATTCATCTGACCATAAGCAGCAGAGTAGTCGAAAGATGGGTAGCCGAATTGGCCTGGAATAGATCCTGCTGCAGCCTGTTGGGGGAATTGCTGTTGAGTTTGTTGAAACTGAGTGTAGTAGTCGAAACCTTGATTAACACCAGCAGACTTCTGTTGTTCAAATTGTTGTTGGTAAGCTTGCTGAGCAGCTTGCTGAGCCAGTTGTTGTTGCTGTTGCTGTTGCTGTTGCTGTTGTTGTTGTTGCTGTTGAGGTTGTTGTTGTTGTTGTTGCTGTTGAGGTTGTTGCTGTTGAGGTTGTTGCTGCTGAGGTTGTTGCTGTTGAGGTTGTTGAGATTGTTGCTGCTGTTGTTGAACTTGTTGGGGTTGTTGCTGTTGAACAGGCTCAGCAGCCTCTTCCAAGGAAGCTTGCTTTTGATAGACAGGGGTTTCCAATTGTGTTTCTTGCTCAGTAGAAGCGCTCTCCTTTTGCAAAGACAAGGATCCGAAAGACACACCAATGTTGTCGACTTGTTGAGGCAAAACAACCTCAGATTTAGCAACTGGAGCAGCTGCAGTTTCCGCCTGGGGAACTTGAACAGATTGCTCAACGGCGGACTCAGCAACCTCCTTGGGTGCGGCCTGCACTTGCTCAGAAGTAGCAGCTTTTTCAGAGTGTGGGGCTTCAGTTGGAACAGGCTGAGCCTTTTTTTTAGGAGCTGGAGGAGCTTTAGGCTTGATAGCAGATGCCCAGGAGGTAGTGGCCTGCACGTTGGCGGTCTTTTGCTGTGTCTGTTCTTGATGCTGCTGCTGCTGATGCTGCTGCTGTGATTGTGGTTGTTCTTCTTGATGTTGCTGCTGTTGCAGTTGCTCTTGGTCTTGTTCGTATTGGGATTGTTGTCCTTGTTGCTTGGAAAGGTCGCTGGCATCAGCTTGCTTCAATTTCACGTCTATGTGCTTCTTTGTTGGCTTAGGCTTCGAGTCCTTGGATAAAGCTGCGGCCCAAGAGTTGACGGCGCTAGCAGATGCAGAGGGCTGGGCTGGGGCCAGAGCCAGAGGAGGAATGGAAGAAGTTTGTGCAGAGCCCGAAGAAATGGAAGAAGGAAGAGAGGCCGGCGCCTGAAGCTGGGGTTGTACAGCGTGCACCTTGGGCTTACGCTCCCTTCTCTTATCCTTAGAGGCTCTCTCGCCTCTGGGGAACTTGCCGCCGGATTTGTGATCATTAGGATGGGAGGTTATGTGACTAGCCGAAGACTGGGGCTGTTCCAGTATGTGTTCATCTCTTTTCTTTTGTTTCTGATCGCGGCGAATGGGTTCCCATTTGGAAACTTTGTTGTTAACAATTAAATCAATGACAATCTCCACGTCGTTGTGGTGCTCTGACAAAATAGAGGCCAACTCCTCAGCCTCCCAATCGGGAAACATCTCCGTCAACACCAGCAACTGTGGTGCAGAGGAGTCTGACTGGGTAGCAGCGTCGCTGGCGGCTGCTCCCTTCTTGGATTTATGGCTTTTTCGTTGCGACATTTATGGATATTTCGGGCACAAATGCAGATGCTTTGCGTATTCTGTATTGGCTTTTCGGCGTTGGGGGGATAACGGACGAAGAAGACAGGTGCTCTTTTCGTCTGGTTCTCAAAATATGAATGTAGCGTTTACTGCTTGGAAGAAAAACGGTTACTGGGGATTTTTCTCGCTTTGGGATTTTTCTCGAATTTCGCACTTGGCTGGGTCGAAAACTTTTCCACCGCGCACTCTTCATCTGTTGCTCACTGGGGACTGTGTAAAGTACCGGAGGAATAAGATTTCCGATTTACTCCAAATTTGGAAATTGGTTCTGTGTATGATACTATACAAGAATGTCCATCACAGTTTGTATGATAACCTCTTCGTCTATGTTTCACGTTACTATTGATTGACCCTATTGATCACCTATGGCTCCACATTACTATATTGAAGATCAGTGTTCCCCATACTGATGGTCCACATTACTGTATTTATTCCAGATCACCAAATTTGCCTCTGTCTTTCAAAATATGGTGTATATTTCATAATGTTGCATTTATTTCTGTAATTATATTGCTCTGTAACGCATCAAGGTACATATTTCAGATGTCTGTATCTGCTCTAGTAACATTCCTTCCTGTATGTTTGTATGTTCTGCACTACTTTTGTATTTTACATAACTGTACATGGACTATTTCAAATCCGGTTTGTCTGTATCTATTGAATGAATCTATATTCCGCATTACTACTGATTGTCTCTGTATATTGCTCTCCATTTCCGTTACTGTATATTGATAACACTGTATTCCAAGATTCTATTGGATGTCTGTATATTGAAAGTATGTAATAAATTTCTTTATTCGAAGTCTTGATTCAGTACGTATATTGAGTTCCCGTAAGGGATGCCCATTGAATGTCTGTAATCTATTCTAAATTAACTCTCTGAATCCATACTACTAATGTTTGATTCTGTTTTCATACACTGAATCGACTGCCTACTTAATGCTTATTAGGTTTCCACCTTACTACTGTTCGTCATGTATATTGGTTTGTCTGCATTTCAGTCACTGTTGAAGTATTGTTCTTCATTACTACTGAGTTACCAAATGTCTGTTCCCTAAATTGTCTACTGACAACATTTTACTTGTTAAATTCCATGTTACTGTATTTCAATACCTTTGACGTATACTTCAAATTTTGGTTTCTCTTATTATGCTACTAGATCATGACTTTTCTCATTAAACTACTAGATTATGACTTGTCTTATCATACTGCCCAATTATGACTTCTCTCGTTATACGACCACAATATGACTTAATACATCACTATCATGGGCTATGTAGCCAGTCTAGACTCTTTATTGTTACGCCTATAATTGACCCTTGTTCATCTGGGGTCAATGCAACCGGGTTTACCTGCACGAGCACTTAGATGCACTCCCAAAACAGATCACATCACTTGATGTAACAATGGCGCTGTTTCTGCAGTGGCACCAAGCATTGGTGCTACCACTCCACATGCCGTGGCTTTGAACAAATCATCCACAACGCTGGCCAAGTTGTTTCCCGTCTGTTTGAAGTCTGGGTATGAGTTGACCTCCAACAACTTCACCGAGTAGTCCAGGTTGACCAAGAAATCAATTCCGAAAAACTCCACTGCGTTGGGAATGGGCTGGAAATTGATTTTGTCCACTGATGATGCTGCCTTGAATAATTCTCTGGTGGTTTCCTTGACCTGGTCAAAAATCTGCGTTTTGTGAGCTGCGCTCAAGCCCTTCAAGTCCCAAAACTTTTCCACAACCGGCTCCTTGTCTTCTTGAAGACACGTGTTGGTGAGGTGACCTGTAAGATCGATGATTTCGTCGTGTTTGTCTGTGGGATCGGAAAATGGTGCCTCCGAAAAGAGCGCAAGAATATTCTCGTACACGTATACTTTCAAGTCGCCAGCACTAACCACGTAGACCCTCAAATGGAACTTCTTGTCATGATACTCGCTTAAAAGAAGGGGAGTACGCTGGTACTCCTGCACAATGAAATGACGAAGTTGGGAGATTATGACTCCATTCTTCTCATCATCATCACCAATTCCACCCTCCTCATCAGACTCGTTTTCGTCTTCCTCAAAAGAATCGAATATAGCTTGCAATTGCTCCACGGAATTGAACACTCGGATACCCTGGCCCTTGTCGCTCATGCTGGGTTTCAAGATCCACGAGCGAGTGCCTTTTTCGATCTCGTCCCGGAGCTCGTAACTCTCGTCCAACGAGTCATCAAGGAACTCAGCGTAATCCACCTCGAGTTGGTAGGTTTCAGGAAATGCGCGTGCAAGAATTGAATCCGGGTTTTTCACCACGTAGTGGTGAATTGTATTTGCCAAGTAATGTTTCCGGATCAACGCCTTACGATATATGTAGGACAGAATATAGTAGTGCTTGGGATGGCTGCAGATGAGGTCGAGGTCTAAGTCCTCGTATTCTGCATAGTGGAACACAGGGAACTGGCCGATTTGGGAAAGTGTCTTCGAATCTGTTTCAACCTTAAAATTTGCTGCAGTGAATGCATCCACCAACGGAGTGTATATATAGGAAGATTTCGGAACAGTCAAAAGAAAGCGGGGAGCCAGGTCTTGGTTGTCCGAAACCAAATCTTCTTGAACACCCGGGGATTCAGTATTGGTCCTCTTTCCTGTATCCTCCAAAACAATTTCTCCTTCAAGAGGAGCCACGTGCCGGAAAGCAGCCTGTAAAGGAGTGATACTGATTCCGTCATCGTGCAATACCCGAGAGTCCGAATGGTGCGTGTCCTTCTTGCCTTGCTCGTAAACGTGCTTGAACTGTGGCAGCCATGTATACTTGCCCTCACCCTGCGGCTTATAGATAGAGCCCCATTGATTTTTCAACACCGGCGTATACAGGATCTTAGTGGAACCCGCCTTGAGCGACGGAATTAAAGGCACATTGACGGAGAAAAGTTCGATTTCTGGGTTTTTGGCGAAATCCTTATAGAGGTGCTGTACAAGCTTTACTGAAATGCGACTGGCTTCCTTCAAAGTATGGAAGTCATGCGTGAGGCTCCGAAACTCATATGATAATGCTATAGCTTTGAAGCCATGCGTGGCCGCTTCCATGGCGGCGCCAACGGTGCCGGATGCCAAGATGTAGAGGTTTCCTGTATTTTTGCCGAAATTGGGCCCACTAATCACCAAATCGACTGGGGGTTTTCCGCTGAGATGGTGCAATCCTATATCTGCACAAGCGGCAGGAGTCAGATCAATCAAGATCCATTCCTGAGCACCATTTTCCAAGCATTTCTCATTTGGCTGCAGGAATGGGCCCTCATAGGCATTAATCGAGTTGTTGGGTTCTCCAGTGCTGTATTTGGTGTAGATATAGGACGACGTGAGGGGCTTCCCTGCAAAATGGGCCTTCCCTATCCAAGACCTCTGCTGATCTGGAACCACAATCAGAATCTGCCAGTCGACTGCCTGCAGGAGTTCATCCACAAAGTACTTCATGTAGGGACATGCTTTGTCGTCCAAAGGACCGTCATCATTAACGAGAAGTACGTGCATTGGAGTTGATGAGTAGACTCGATGGGTTTATGGATGTAGCACCACGTGACTTGCAAAGCATCACGTGATGCGCCACAAGATATTCGGTTATTAGTCACGTGACTATGTCTTTTTCATCTCACCACTATTCTCCAAACCACCCCATGTCGTTTTTCCTCGGCAACACCGCCCAGTACTCCAATGTGGAGGTCAACCCCGAGAAGGTGCGGCTTGCGACAGTGCAGTATTCAGTAACTGCATCCACCTTCAACAAAATGCTTCGGCAGTGCCGTGATAAGTGCATAGGCCGAGAGTACGGAGAAGGAGATATCGTCACCGGCGAGGCGTCGTGCACCGACCGTTGTGTCGCCAAATATGTCAAGGCAAATGCAGATATAGCCCAGCATGTACAGTATAAGATGAATCCGGTGCTTATGCCGGAATACCAGAAGGTACAGAAGATCATTGGAAGCGGGGAAAGTACGAGTTAGGTGAATGAAGCCTATTTGTTGGCACGCCTTACAAGGTGGAAGAAAAAGTTCAAATAGGTGTGATCAGAGAGAAAAGCCAGGCCCCTTGAAATGTTGTAATGGAATATAATGAAATTTGTTGTACCCAATTGTTCAGGTTCCATGGCAGATTCGACGCCACATTCCTCAGTACAATTCTCGGGCATGTCAAATTGATGTCTACACTGTATATAGTCGTATGTTTATTCTAGTCAGATAACACCGTAGGCTTAGTTCAATTGTCCCTTGGTGTGGAAGATATCCAAAGCCTCGGCGATTCTGGCGCTCATGGTCTTCTCACCCTCTCTGACCCAGACTCTTGGGTCAAAGTACTTCTTGTTTGGCTTGTCCTCACCCTCTGGGTTACCGACTTGCGACATCAAGTAGTCCTTCTTGTTCAATACGTAGTCACGAATACCCTTCAAGTAAGCGTATTGACAGTCAGTGTCCAAGTTGACCTTGACAACACCGTTCTTGATAGCGGTGTCGAACTCCTCCTGAGTAGAACCGGAACCTCCGTGGAACACCAAGTACAATGGGTGCTTGTTGTCAGTACCAATTTGCTCTTTGGCGTACTTTTGGTGGTCACCCAAGATAGATGGTCTCAACACCACGTTACCTGGCTTGTAAACACCGTGCACATTACCGAAAGCAGCGGCAATGGAGAAGTTTGGCGAGATTGGGGCCAAAGCCTTGTGCACGGCGAAAACGGTCTCTGGTTGAGTGTACAAGGTCTCCTTGTCAACGTGTTCGTTGTTGACACCGTCCTCCTCACCACCGGTGATTCCGATTTCCATCTCGAGCCATTGGTTCATCTTGGCCATTCTAGTGAAGTACTTGACACATGTGGCAATGTTCTTGTCGTCGGTCTCCTCAGACAAGTCCAACATGTGGGAGGAGAACAAAGGAGTACCGTTAGCGGCATAGAATTCCTCGTCAGCCTTCAACATACCATCGAACCATGGCAACAACTTCTCGGCACAGTGGTCGGTGTGCAAGATAACTGGGATACCGTAGGTAGGAGCAATGGCTCTGATGTAGTGAGCAGCAGCAATAGAACCAGCAATCGATGCGCTTTGGTCGCCGTTGGCAACACCCTTACCTGCAAAGTAAGCAGCACCACCTTGAGAGGTCTGCAAAATGATTGGCGACTTGTTGTCACGGGCTGCCTCCAAGGAAGCAACAACAGTGGAGGAGGAAGTCACGTTAATGGCAGGAATAGCAAAGCCCTTAGCTTGACAGTAGTCAAAGAGCTTTCTGACGTCATCGCCGTAAATAACACCGGATTTTTGCAAAACTTCAGCCATTGTAATTTTTCTGTTTGTAGTAGGGAATGTAGTCTTAGCTCGCTGCGGAAATCGTGTCTTTATATATCACGAGGAGCACTCCGCTCCGGGTCTCCAAATACTGCGAACTTTTTAATGCGAGCCGTCAGTATGTGCACGTCGCAAACAAGTGGTGTGATGAAACAGCCCACGAAGGGACCACCACGTCGGCAAATTTTAACGGAATTTTTGAAGCTCTTGAAAAGTGAGAGTAAATATGCATAATTCTGAATGCACCGTTTCCGAAAACTTCTGGTGGACTGTATCATGTCCATGGAAAGATATCATTCGCCGTCACACGCATATAGACGGAACTGCATATAGATATGCCAAGTGACATCGACTGGAAAGAATAGAGCGGGGGGATGAACTAGGCATTGATGGCTTTCTAGACCTTGATGATCTTTCTGTTTGAAAATCAAAGTCGTGTGATTTTATAGTTATTTGGAAAAACAGTGATTTTGCCTGTTTTGGAGCATTATTTGAGGGTGTTCTGGGCATTCTTTGGGCATTCTCTGTGGGGACCGCACTGGCCCGAACCTCTATGCGCATAATCTCTTAGCGCCTACCTGAAATCAATATGCCTTCATTGGCTGAACGAGCATCATAGTGCGGCGAGGCATTTTTTTTCGTTGCTTTCAAGCAATTGCTAAATTCGGAAGAGCAAATCTGCTGCAATCTAGCCTACACACATCAAAAGCCCCAACACCACGTACTACCGTCACCGAGCGCGAGGACCTGGTGAGAAATCCCGGGTCACTGATCATGTTCCGCTCAGCCGGTCAGAATGCCCGGGGTACCCCACAAAAATCCCCCTTTAATTCAAAGGCCTAGTAGTTCTTGGACTGACGATTCTGCACACGAAACTATACAAGCATGCCAATGCTGTCATGCGTATTACTGTAGTCCAAGTCACTAGTAAATTTTTTTGCACTAATAATTCCATCCATAAAAATTGCTCCAGCAACCTATTCAAATATTGAAAATAACAGACCAATGCAACTGCTAAATCAATGGGCCCAATCAACTGTCAATCCGAGGTCAATTGAGTTGAGCACTTCAAGAATTACTTCAAGGGCCAATTCGGGATCTAATCAAGAATTGAATCAGTTGATTCATTCATTCGCCAGTATCTCGCTGACCACTTCAACTTCTACGTCAACTGTAAGTATTCGACAGCTAATTTTTAACCGGCAAATTTATTGAATCTTGAACAACTCAACACTGAATACTCAATTAGCAAGTTTTTCACTCCGGTTGATCAATTGGTTAAGGCAGGTGCCATTTATTTTCAAAGAAGCACTTTAGGCTTCAATTCCATTGGCAGCTTGTCTCTACCAACATAATTGCTAAAAAATTCACCCTTGCCATTCCAAGGAAGTTATTAGCCCCTTCCTGCACAATCGAATCGTTCAAAAATGGGACTACTTGTCATCTGTATTTGTCTTGACATCTCTTAGAAGCATTAGGAGAGTTTACAAAGAGATAATTAGGATATTTGTATAGGGTGAGGAGCCCGCCCTTTTTATATTCAAAAGGCGCTTTTGTGTAGTGTTTTACGGTTTCCACGCTATATGCATGCGCTGCATTTCTATATGAAGGGCCTAGATACGGAATGTATTAATCCACAAACTGATTTTTTGGCCTTATGTCGGCTTGCGTTAGCTAAATCCCTGATGTTGAATGGTCTGCCCCCAGAACCCTTAATTGTTTCAAAGCAAATAGATCCAATGAAGTGGAAGGTGACTAAGCAGTTTATCAAAAAAAAAAAAAAAAAAAGGAGTTAAATTAATGGCGAGAAATCAACATCACTCAACAGCGTGAAAATTCAAATAATATCGGAAGTGTATTAAGACAATTACTGCCGATCCTGCATTCAAGAAAAACTCTTTCACACATAACCTCCACAGCAGTCCCTGATTACTCCAAAAAAAAACCCTTAATAGGAAGAAGAAACAAAGAAAAAACTCCCGCAAAATCTCAAGCTAAAAACATTGATCAATTTCAAAACATCATGCCAGTCAATTTCAATTTATTTTGCAGAAACACCTTTTCGCGCGCGGACTGTCATCAACAGCCGCTTCTTAGTGTAATGGCTGGCCCAAAAGACTGCAAAATCGACTTCATAGAGGATGGGTTCCGATACTACTCGATGAATTTGGCGTGCAAGACGCACTTTGACAAGGTATCTCAACTCATCGCTGTGCATCTTTCAGAGCCCTATTCCGTTTACGTGTACTGGTACTTTTTCCACCAATGGCCTCAATACTGCATTCTTATTAGTCCCGAAGGTTCAGACAAGATTATAGGGGTCATCATATCTAAGGTAGAGCCCCACAAGAACGTACGTATGCGTGGCTATATCGGAATGCTAGTAATAGAGCCTGAGTACCGGGGCTTTGGCATGGCGAAGAAATTGGTCAAAATGTCCATTGCCAAGATGGTCGAGTGGGACCGTGTGCACGAGGTGACCTTAGAAACAGAGGTGAATAATGAGGCAGCATTGCATTTGTACGAGCTGTTTGGGTTTCTTCGTACCAAACGAATGCATCGTTACTATTTAACCGGCAACGACGCATTTCGCCTAATATTGCCCCTTGAAGAAAAACTGACCACCCGAGTGGCTTACTTACCGAAATTAGATGAGCTGACCATTGGCGATGTGAACCTTGGTGACCTTACAATCAAAGAAGAATTCTAGATTCAGGAAAAGCCCGGAACCGTTTGTGATCCTTAGCCATGATTTACATAGGCATCATTTATTTCTGAGAGATATTCTGTTATCTAGCAAGAATATGAGCAAAACTTTATGACCCAATACCTAGCAAAAATGCTATTTTATGGAAAAAAGGGCATCATTGGCCAAGAGTTGAGATTCTGGCTCCTCGGGCTCATAACTAAAGTCACAACCTCCACCATTCAAAAGGCTTCTGACCAACGAGAGATAGTTTAAGACATGGGCCATTGCCTCGATCATATACAAGTACACATATAGACAACTATGACGTAAAGCTTAACTGTATGACCGCAGATAATTATGAACAGTCATAACAAAGTCTGGTTTATAGGAGTAGTTATGGCCGAGAATAAGTACCTCAGCAGAAACATCTCAAGCGGGCAAGTAGGGCACGTGATCAGAGTTATACTCGATGCATCACGTGACGTTTCACGTGAGACACACATTTCTCGCTTTCTCCCACCCCACTACTCCCTACTACACCCAAATGCTAGATTCCAAATCACTTGACACCATTTCCCGCTTGAAACTGGCGCTTCTCATACGGGCACAGAAAGGCAGTTCCACGGATTTGCCATCCGGAAACAGAGGCAAAAAAATCGCCCCAGCAGGCGCAAATATCAACACACTTACGCCTAAAATTGTTGAGTACAACGGCAGCAATCACTTGGTACTTACCAACGACGTCATTGAACGCACAAACTACAACAATAAGCATCGGTGGCTGGATTTTTACCGTAACAGTGCCGAAAAAGGTAGTTCCAGCCGTTCCTTAGCCGATGAAGACTCCTGTTCTGACTCCAGTGACTCGGAGCTTTCGGACGATGACGATAATCCATTCAAGAAGATCCGACTCAGTGAAATTTTAGCCCCTCTTTATCATCCGTCCGAAATATACACACACCCGGCCATCTCGAAGACGTTCAAGCTGGGATGTCTTTCTACTTTGGCAGCAGAGCTTATAGAGGTTATTGAGGGAGAGCAGAAAACTTTGAACCAGTTCAATAGATTATTGCAGGTTTTAGATGGTGAAGACTGGTATTACCAGTTGGAGGAGAATATGGAGCTTCCGCAGTATGATCATGGATTAGATGAGAGCGAGACGAGGGGAAGCAAAGAGGACGGAAGTGAAAACGGAAAGGGCGAGAATGGGAATGGTGAGAGAGAAGATGGAAAAATTGAAAAAGTAGATGGAAACAGTGAAAACGGAAACAGTGACAAAGAAAACGTGAACAGTGAAAAATTGAATGGAAAGAGTGAAATGGAAAATGGCAAGAGTGAAGAAACTGAAGGAACTGGGGAAAATGGAGCTACCATCAAGAAGGAAATTGAGCCAGAGAGCGATCGCCGCATAACAAGGAACACCCGATTCCAGAGCGAGGCCATTCAAGTTTCCGATCCCTTTTTTGCACTTCCGAAGTCACTTGAGATTTTTGAACGGCAACAACAAAAGCAAATGGAAGAGACTGAGGATGACGATGAGCTCGTGGCTATCCAGCAGGAATTGATCAACTATTTGCAGGTCAGTATCCAGCGACAACACGAATACATTAAGAACCTCTCGTCAATTCGAGCAGGCCTTGTCAAGGCCGATAAGTATAAGAAGGAGTTGTATCGCTGGAGCCGTGAAATGGGAGAAAAGAAGTAGGATTGTGGGTTTGAATCTGGTGTTGTCAATTACGTTTGACCGAGTCTGATATTGACAATAACGAAGTGTCGAATACGTATCTGGTATTATTCGATGACAAAGTTGTACGATAATAAATCTGTACGATAATGAAGCTGCTTGACTACAAACTTTTCTGGCTACAAAAAAACTTACCCCATCTATAGGATGTGAGCGACATTTGCAAGGTTTATCTTTGAGAGGAAAAATGTCGCTAATGTTTCCCGTTAAGAAAACGCGAGTTGGAGAACGTGTACTAAAAGACGATTTAGAACGAAGAAAATCAATCCAGCCCCCCCAATCACCTAATGAGAGTGATTTGATGCGGCTCGACGCGCATATTGTTGGCGGCGATGATCATGAGAATGAAGAACAAATTTGTCTGATAACGAAATAACTGATTCATTTGTATGACCCATTCGTATCATAACGATGTGTTTTGAGAAAAGATTATTTCGAAAACGAATTATTTGATAAAGAAATTGTCTGATAAAGAATTGTCTGGTTTCGTCGTCTTTACATTTGCATTATTCTTTATCCAATCCTTTGAATCCTAGTACAAAGGATTGTCTGAACTTTCGCCTGCTTCCAATTTTGGTGGCTTTTCACGCAACCACTTAAACGGTCAGATGATGATACTCTATTGTGGTGTCCCAGGAATTGGCATTACCCAGATGAGTTACTTGCTTACTAAACATCAATCCAAAGAAAAAAAGCCTACACTACAGCCTTTTTCGATGCTAATAATTTTAATACTGCAGATATTTTTTCTCCACATAGATTTTGGCCTAAACTGTTTTTCAATACATAAATACAGTGAGCTCACTATGCTACACTACACAGTCACGTACGCGACGCTCATACGGACTTCATGGATGAAGGCCTTTCTGCAGTCCCACGTGACGAGCGCGCGGTATATGGCGCGACGCGTCAGTTTTCAGTTCCACTTCACTTTTCTTCTCCTCATCATGCTTGAAGGTAAATTTGACGAAGCCAGTCTCCTTAAAAAAATCGTGGACTCCATCAAGGACTGTGTTAAACTCTGTAACTTCAACTGTACCGAGCACGGTATTACTGTGCAGGCCGTGGATGACTCCAGAGTGTTGTTGGTGTCTCTTTTAGTCGGGCTGTCGGCTTTTTCCGAGTATAGATGTGACCGTGACATTACATTGGGAATTGACTTAGAGTCGTTTTCTAAGATCATCAGGTGTGGAAACAATGATGACTACTTGACGATTTTGGCAGAAGATGCTCCTGACAACGTCTTGACTATTTTTGAGGACAAGAAGAGGGAACGTGTTTCTGAGTACTCTTTGAAGTTGATGGACATTGACTCTGACTTTTTGAGAATTGACGACATGGAGTACGACTCTGTGATTAATATGCCTAGCACAGAGTTCTCTAAGATTGTGCGTGATTTGAAGGGTTTAAGTGAGTCTCTTAATATCACTGTGACCAAGGATTCAGTCAAGCTTAGTGCTGAGGGTGAGTCTGGAAACGGCTCGGTGGTGTTAAAGCCATTTACTGACTTGGACCATCCGGACCAATCTATTACGGTGAACTTAGAGAATGCTGTGGACTTGACTTTTGGTTTGAAATACTTGAGTGATATCATCAAGGCCACAGCGTTGTCGTCATCCATAACCATCAAGTTGGCCGACAAAACGCCTGCTTTGTTTGAGTACAAGTTGGATGCCGGAGGCTACTTGAGGTTTTACTTGGCACCAAAGTTCGACGAGGAAGATTGAGCAGGGCTCAAGGTATAGAGCATGTTTGATGTGATGTATGTTTCGGCAATGCTGTACATCTATAGCGAATCCAACGAAGTCAAATAATGACCAGTTTGGTGCTGTTTAGATGACACGATCTATCGCATCTGAATATGTCTTTCCGTTGAAGGATATTTGAAAGTGTCTATCTGTGTTCTGATCCCGCAAGATAAGCCAAGATGAAGTAGCGTATTAATAGTGAGTTATACAAGTCAAGTACACTAGTACATTGTAAATGTAATGCTAAGCAGAGATAAAATAGGACTATAGTCTGGTACTGTGGTGTATAGCCGAGAACCAGTATTAAAGGCAATTGGTGTTCAATTGTTGTACACTTGGAGGAATATAATAGACTAGTTCATGATATTACAGTAGTGAAATCTGTACAGTGTTGTTACTGTATCAATGTGCTACAAAAGACTGTAGCACTACCGAACACCAGAGTCCATAGTAATGGACCGAGTATTGCATCCACTAGTGATCAAAATCAGTAGCTTAGTAGTGCTAGTAGAAACTAACGTATTGGAACGATCAAGTTACTTAATAGGCAATTAAAAACTTACTCCCTTTGCAGCTACAGGTGGATGTCTCAGGTTGCATATTAATTCTAATACTGAACATCAATGTATCTGAACCTACATAACTGTTTTATGAACTTTTAGCAGTAGGATCTCTGGTGCGTTGTTAAATACACAGCTATGATACATTATCGGTATCAGTAACGTAGTAATGTAAACATTGATATTATACAAATTGGCTTTGTAATTAGCTTGACATTCTTAGTGATGTTCCAAGCAGGGACCATTATGATTTGTAATTACTAGTCTGAGTCAGCCGATACATTCAGCTTAGCAAATTTACATGTAAATGAACTGCATAGAAGCTACTGCGAATATTATTTAAATTGCATGGTATTCAATTGTATAGGATTGGAATTTTGCATGGAATTAAATTCTTTGTATGATATTGGAATCCCATTTTCGTATGGTATTGGTATTGACTATTTTGTATTATATTGGAATTTTGTGAGGCAGTAGTCATGAAATTGCTTTTCGAGTACTATTGTATTGTAATGGTGGTGTGAGTATTGTATGGTACGGCACATTATGTAGATTAATGACACTCACCATTTTAGAACAAGTCTTGTTCAAACCTTTATCCTGCATATAGATTGAATTCTTCCCAAAGTAGAATCTTAATTGACTGTTTTTTCATAAATTACCTCTATGGGAAAAGCGCATATTACTACATATAGGTGACCAAAGATTTTCAATTTTTGAGCATGATTAGCTCACTTTCTGGAATTGTATCCTTTCCTGAAGCAAAAAAAATCAGATAAAGCTCCTGGGCATTTGTTTCCAGTAGAAATGTATG
This sequence comes from Metschnikowia sp. 13-106.1, assembly GCA_002374735.1. Lineage (NCBI taxonomy): Eukaryota > Fungi > Ascomycota > Pichiomycetes > Serinales > Metschnikowiaceae > Metschnikowia > Metschnikowia sp. 13-106.1. The sequence continues at coordinate 62,175 of NLAL01000016.1, forward strand.
CACATTCCTGGCCTAAATTCAATTTGGACTCATTTCAAGCAGAAACAACCAAGCTCCTCTTGTGTGAGGAGATAATTTTGATATTCGGGGCCCGCTTAAAGTTAGCACGGGAGAAAAGTGTTGCAATGGAGAGTAATGTAGTTACATAATTCAGTAATCTGACAGGGTAGTAATCGAGAAATATGGTGGTACAGTACATTACTACAGTGGAGTGGTATAGTAGTACAGTGGTATAGTAGCACAGTGTTCAAGTAGTACAGTGTATTGGTACATTGCATCTTGAGGTAGTAGTATAGTAGTGAAGCATAGTGTAGGATATAGAAATTATGAGAGCTAGGTGGTAGAGTTTGGTATAAATTGCCTGATTTTCCTGATTTTGTCTCTTGTAAAAAATTCAAATAGTATCACAGATGAGTTTAGTTCCTAATTTTGGCGTGCTGGGTAATTTGAATACCACAAAAAGCCGCAGCACTCGACTACAGTTTCGGGTAAAATATGGTTTCTGACACCAAAGTTCAACTAATATGCCTGGTTTACCATATTGAAGCAGTTTTAATCAGTGTGAACTCCGATAGTGGAGTCGTAGATTGAAAAAAGTATAGAAGGAGACCTAAAGAGAGGTAATAATAGAACACTGCTAGGATTAAAAAGGATTTCTGGAAAGTAAAAGTTTGCATTTCCCAAATATAAAAAGCTTCTTAATACCCTCTAAGTTTGTATAGAGCATACAAAAAGTTGAGTACGTGTCAAAAATATTGCTAGATAGTTAGAAGGGCTGCTGGCTATATTCTGTTTTTTTCTAAGTGGTCTTGGCGTAAAGTCTTAGGGAGACTCCAATTGAGGCTCTATTTATGTACAGTGGCTATTTCCTGAAAATGACCGAACGGAGTTTAAATAGAGATTTCTTTTGATTCTATTCAAAGTAAAACTTAAGATAATAATATTCCAGAAAATAGTTTTGTAGTCGAACCAGTTAGTTTAAAAATGGGATGATGGTTCCACGTTACGATATATGAGTAATGCCAAATATATTACAGTACGTAGTATCGAAAAGTACCTTATTCTTGAAGTGTTTCAGATACAGTCATTTTGGCATAAAAAAAGATGACAAGGTACAAAATATATGATGGCTGCTTTGAACCCTGTATTGGGCTTAGTGTAGAGCAGTTATACTATGGTAGTCCTTTAGCCTAAATGACTACTGTAGAGAAAGTCAGACGTAAGCAAATATAGATTGTAAAACTGATAGTGTGAGAAACTGTACTAATATTTGAAGCGTAATAGGAGCATACCGTGACAATTACATCCTGTTCTATTGATACTATCTGTACTACTAGAGGACTAATAATTTGTAGTTTAATTCCGAAGTTCAATGTATATATGTTCATTAATGCTGGTTAAGAGACATCTCTAGTGTGTGATCTAAGCACTAATATCCGGATCAGGTGATTCTAGCAGCCACTCTAAACAATAAAAAGAGACCAGTTTTTAGCATGCAATTTTGAGTTTACAACCAACTTAAAGTGCGTATCTCATGAGGAAATCGGCCCACAGTAAAAACGCCCAGCTGAAGAGCACTCCTTCGTAAGTTGGGTATGATCACGTGACTCCCGCGGACTCTCGTTTCCATGCCAGGTTCATGAGACGTGGTTAATGCATGTCAGTCCCGTTGTACCCTCAATTAGTTCCTATAGCTTAGGCCAAAAGTTCCAATTTTGCCGATGCACCCCTTCAACCAGCTGGCGGTCCAACCACCCCAGAATTAGCCACAAGCACGTGGGTGTTTCACATTGGGATCTGTTAATGAGAGACTCTGACTAATTTGGGAAAGTGGTAATAAAAGGATTCCGTTCACATGCATTCGGCTTGCCAAATTTCAACTCCGAACATTCGGAGTTACGCTGGTTTTTAACAAACGTTATAGTGTTGATGTGCATATGCGGGATGGGCGCTCGCCTACGTAGAAGGAATAATGTGCAGTCGCTTGAAACAGGAGCGCGCGTTTCGCGTCTAAACAAACGCTTGTGTGTAGTCTTTGTTGATGCAGGAACCAAAGAACAAGTAATCACGGGTTTCAAGAGACATCAAGACCCACGGATTTGTGATTTTTTTGAACTTCCTACCCACGTCCGTTTCAAATTCGAATGAAACTGACTGTGCTTTCTCTGATCCCTTCTTTGCTTGGTTCATCCTATAAATAGCCGGTCTAGACCCCTCCGCACCTACTGCCTTAAAAACTGCGTCCTGCAGGCACATCCTCTTAGATCGCTTCGCTATTCCTGCTTCTACTATATCTTCGCTTGCACAGAACAGCACACTCCAGCTACTCTGAGCTGCTCAACATGTGTGGTTACTTCTAAGACGTCTCAAGAAAAAACATTCATCAAGTAGGTCAGACTCACCATCCAATCATCTCCAAAGTCGGCCTAACCATCCCTAAGTCGGCTCTCTCTAAACGCACAAATCTGCAGGTGTTTAGTAAGATCAGTTTATCTTCAGAACACCCCAAGAAGAGCATTCAAAAGCAACCTGACCTTTTAAACCTCTCGAGGATCCTCAGACAGAAACGGTTCCAGCATCTGCCACCGATTGCGAGCATCTCTTTGTTTGAACTACTTGTTCGAGCCTTCCTTCGCTGAAGCTGTATCAAGTACCCATCCCAAACTCCATCCAAGTTTCATTCACACTAGCTTCACCATTTATATCAGCACTTTGAAAGTTCCTTTCAGACGCGTGAATCTGGGAGTTACATCCAGATTCTCAAAAACTTTATTTCCTCGCATATCAATAACTAGGTGTTCCTCAATTCTTGATTAGCACAGAAATAAATCAAGAAACATACCAAACTTTGGCTTGAGAATCCCACAATTTGGAGAATTTTGGAGGAGGTATTAAATTCATTTGTGCTCAGACAATTTTTTTCTCAAAAAGAGTCCTAAATTTCCTCGGCCAAGCTATCCAAATCTATCTTTGCACTTCGTATTGGAGTGCACCAAACGCCCATTCTACGACGTTTTTTCATCCTCCAAATCTATGTCTATACCACCAAACAGACATAAACGACAGCGGTCGCTGGCCCGAAACGTCACTTTCAACACTTCCGAAAGCACACCACAAAACACTCATGTTTTGCATGACTCTCGATCTTTTGTACCTACTTCCAACGATCCCCCGCCTTTTTCTTCAGCTCATGTTCTTCCTGTTAATGCCCAGTATTCCCGAGATTGGCAGGATCCGCAAGAAGGTCTCCAAAGCTCGAATATTGATCCAAACGTCGATCTCAATATGGCTAATGTCGATCCGAATATGACTAATGTCGATCCCAACATGACAAACGTCGATCCAAATATGCAAAATAATCACTTGCGAAATATTCCTATGCGAAATGATTCCATTCAAAATGTCGATCCAGATATTCCCAATAACCCTAATATCCAGCTCGTGCAGGGCCTGCTACACATGCAGAATCTCCACAACCCGAATTTGGATGATGTCCTTCCCAATATGACCTATCGGTCAGGATCGGATCGGAATATCCCCGGAAATTATGGTTTTTCAGGTATGGAAATGTTCCACAAGCCTCCTTCGGCTTCGCCTGCAGGAAATCTTTCATTTTCAGATGTCATAGGCAGCCTGCCCTTCAACATGCCCTTTCTGGGTGCCCCATCCCGGAATACACACACCAAAAACATCTCCATTTCGTCGCACTTAGATATGTTTTCGTTGGGAGACAATTACGGCAAACTTGAGGTGCAGCAGCCGCAGCACAAGATCTCACGACGTATTCCCGAACAAGAAACCACGTCCAAGGCCGAAAGTACGCCCAAAAAGGAAATCCATGAGGGAGTGGCCCCAGAAAGTCCCCACTTGATATTTCTTTCCCACGAGTACGAGCTTTGTGACCACATTCTACAGAGCCTTGTTCCCCAGCTTCTGGCGGTAAACGTGTCCAATTTTCACCACTTTCTCTTGTCAATCCTCTTGGAAAAACGTCTCTTCTTGTGCATCGACGATTTGTACAACCTTTTGTTCCATGCACAGACTTTTAGTCACTACTTCCAAAACACACATCCCACCTCTAAAATCGACAAATCGGTACCGACTGGCTCGGTACCTGCAGGAATCATGGTGAGCCAAAATGTGCTAGGAATTTTTGAGCATCCAAACTACTGCTCATCAATTAAGCCTGGGGCCCAGGAGAAACTAGCCTCTATCAAAACTCAGGAACTTCTCCGGTCGTTTTTGGCACTCAAAATCATCACTTCGCTCGTGATCTACGAGCCCGAAAGATCAAGTCCAGAGCCGCAAGCAACGGATTCAAAGGATGTTGCGGAGCCCCCAGAGCCGCACAAGAAATTTCATGAAAAGAACGCCTTGCCTCGTGTGGCCATCTATAAGATGTATTATATCTTGTGCCGCAAGCTCATGCACAAGTATGGAAGTGACCTCATTAGCCCAGAAAACCGCCAGAAAGTGATTCTTGGCAATGCCATCATTGGTAAGCTCATCAAGTTAGTGTATCCCGGGATTAAGCTGAAAAGGCTCGGTAGCCGAGGAGATTCCAAGTATAATTATCTTGGTATGAGATGGAACGAGTCTGTGGTGAATGAAGAAATGCAACGGCTTTGCAACGAGGAGATCTCGGAAATCGACGAGATTTTCAAGCCCTATGCCGCCACAGATAAAGCTGAAGGACCCTTTTTTCCTATTTCCAACTGTGACCCGGACTTCTGGGCCGAAAAGGGTGCCCGGGCGCTGTGGTTCCGGGCTGCAGAGAAGAAAAGCATGAAGAAGTTGGCGGACCTAAATGTGGAAACACTTTTTTTGGAAGCCGATTACTTTCGGAGGTTTATCTTAGACCAGAAATGGGTGCGTGATAATATCATAAAAAACCTCCGGCTTTTGAGCGGCCAGGGGCCACTTTCGCTGCTTCTTTTTCTCTTAACGGCCCGAACTTTTCTGCTCTTCTGGGGCTGTTTTGTACACAAGCAGGATCTTGTGACGTTGATGGAATGTATTAAAGCCGAAACTTCTGCAAATGATGACCAGACTTACTTGAAGTTTATGAAAAGATTGCTTGTTTTGGCTGACTTTTTGCAGCCAAACATGGGCTTTGAAGCGGAAATCCCCAAAAATGTTCTCGCCATAGTCATCTCTTGCATCAAGTCAGACTCTTTTCAGGAAACTGTTTCCCAAAGTGTTTTCCGTTCGCTCCAGGCATTTGAGCTAGTGGCGGAAAACAAGCAAATGGAGATGGTGTCCACGATCACTGCCTCTATATGCAGTATTCCGGACATTCTATGGACCGAGATCATGTCTGAAATGGACGGGCCTGCGTGTAGCTCAGGCCAAGTGGTTCGCGTCTTAGCTCGGGTATTACACCGGGAAATCTTGGCTGCGGCATGGACTTGTGACGTGCCCATAAGGGTCGCCATGGAGATGCTCTTGATGGTCACGAACACGGGTCAAAAGGCAGTGTTTGACATGAATAAGGGTCTGGGCGTGTTTAAAATATGGAGCTTTTTGGCCTTTGCTACCCAGCAGTACATGTTGGTGATGTCAGAGATCATCACCCTTGGCCAAAAAGTCAAAGAAATGTGACTTGGCCTGACCAAACACCTCACCTGACACTTGATACCAGACAATGGATAGAAATGTAAATAGAATATCCACATTAAGGATGAAATGAATGGAACACTTCTTGAATATCAATATTGTAGTCGTTACAATTGTATTCCAGATTGAAAATGCCAAATGCAGTCTGGAAGTAATAGTCTGTAATGTCAGTACAAAAGTAACAATATAGACTATTTGGAAACTAACTCGTTGGACTTTAAAGAGACGAGATATTCCATTTGAAAAGTATAGGATCCTTTTGGCATCTGGTAACTTTTCACGTCCATTGAGAAATCAACAAAATAGGGGTCAAAAATCCGAAAGCCCAACCGGATATTCAGGAAGAGCACAGTTATCCTTGTTTTGAAAGTTTGAAAAGTTGAGCTTTGTACTAAAGGAAGAACAGCTAAAAGTTTTCGGTTTATCGAGAAAATTCACCGGGGAAGTTCAAAAGTTTAATCTGAGACACTTTCGGGAGGGGAAACAATCAAAATGAGTCATTTATTTCAAATCCTTGATTTTGAGCCCTGGTCTTGGACCGTGTGTTTGGGTCCTTAATTTTGAGCTTTGGTTTTGAGCTTCGGTTTTGAGCCCTTATCGTCTATTGTCGTCTATTGTTCTTGAGCTATAGTCTCTGGATCGAGTTTCAGGAGGAAAACACTGAGCATACAATAGATTCTTCGTAGCCTACCATATAACCACGTAATCTAATGATAATTAAACACAACCGAAACTGAAGTGAAACTCAAATAAGCTTAAAGTCGGACCTCGGAGGTAGCATTTGCGACCTTCGCCAGTGACTCTGAACACTAAACATCGAATTCTTCCATTTCTTTCCGTTCTTTCCCTACGGAACATGTATCATTTTTTCTTACTGGTCACTAATGATTCCTTTCTTAATGTACTAATATTATGAACCCATCTTTAACATAGTAAAGAAAGTCTCTTCCTGTTTAATCATCAGTAAAGTACTCTTTGTAGCGCGGAATTTGCAACCCGAAAACCCGATCGTGGTTGCGAAATGCCCTGTATCCGCACCAACCTTCCTAAAGCGCCGCTATCTCGCATGGCATATAAATACGACTCCTTCCGCCCTCAGGCCAGCACAGTATATCTGGAAAACACACTTGAAAGTCCTTTGAAACATTGCCCACCAGAACCATAAGTCAAATCATATTGACGTTTCTAAGCAGTCCACAAATCTAGACAGATATTGATCTGAAACAGATCTGAAACATAGCTTTGAATTATCGATGCATAATTATTGATTTAGAATTTTGATAAAATTTTTGATACGTACTACGGATTCAAAGTTTTTGATACTTCTCCTTACGATGTCTTATAGCGTGATAATTATTGGCGCGGGAATGGCGGGCATTTCCGCCGCGTCTCATCTTTACGCGGCAGGTATTACCGATACCGTGGTTTTGGAGCTGAGGCCCAGGCTTGGTGGACGGCTCGTTTCCAAAAAAGCCACGCTCGACCCTTCCGTTTCTTATGATTTCGGCGCCTCATGGTTCCATGATGGACTCAGAAACCCCCTCTTTGAAAAGGCCAAGAAGCTCAAAAACGTCGACTACTTCTTTGATGATGGGAAACGCCAGTACCTCTCCCAGGACTCCAAGGAGATTCAACCCTATAAGTTCGATAGTGTGGTTAAGGAGGTAGCCACATTTGCTGCATTGTACTATGAAGATTACCCGGATGCAGCTGATGTCAGTGTGGAGGAAATGTGCCGGATGTATGTAGAATCGCAGGAAAATCAGATTCTGAGGGACGAAGCCCAGTATGCTCCACAAGTGGTGCGGCTCTGGGTGGAGCTCTGGGACGGCATTTCATGGACTGAGGCTTCAGCCAAGCAACAGTTCGTTTATGGAGACGAGCATTTGGGCCGTAATGCATACGTCAAAAACGGATTTGAAACAGTCTTTGGCAATGAGCTTCAGGAACTTCCAGAACAATACCAAAACCACAATATTCGCCCTAACACGCACGTGACCAAGGTGTGCCACAATAGCCTGAATGTTACGGTCCATACCACCAATGGAACCTTTCACGGCCGGTACGTGGTATGCACCATTCCTGCCAGCCTTCTCTGCATCAGTGATCCTTTGGATCCCTGCTTTATTGAATGGAAACCTTCTTTGCCTGCGCACATCACTTCGGTATACCCAGAATGTGAGTACGGGTCTCTCGGAAAGGTTGTGTTTGAATTTGAAGAGTGTTTCTGGCCACGTGATGTGCACCGTTTCTACGTGTTGGCCCTGGCTCTGGCTCTGGGCACTGATTCTTGGGCTCACCCAACGATAATCATCAATTACCAGGCCATGAGCAATGTTTCGTCTTTAGTGTTTCTCACGCAAAGCCCTCTTTCCAAGCACATTGAGGGCATGACCAAAGAGCAGGTCTGGCAAATGTTCGAACCCGTGGTGCAACAGATTGCTTCTTCTCCTGTCAAGAAGCCATTCAATATTATGAACACGGAATGGAATGGCGACTCCTTGGTACGGGGCTCCTACTCCGCTGGCAGATTAGGATACTCGGCAACAAATGAGTTTTGTGATAAGTTGGCCCTGGGTGCTGGCCGTGTTAGGTTTGCGGGTGCTGAAACAATGGCTGGTTCTTCCAACGGGTGTGCACATGGAGCATGGTATAGTGGCAGAAGAGAGGCCCAGTATATTATATCCAGAGAGGGCCGCTCCAAGATGTGAGCCAAAGCTTCTGAAAATGAACTGAAGGCATTTGGAAATAAATTGGAGGACATTTATTAAAGAATCCTGGAAACCCATTATCCGAATTCCGTTGATCAGAAACTCTCATGTCAAGAGGACAGCCTGAAAATAATATGACTATTTGGGTCAGGGTAGAATGAGAATTAAAATAATTCCTGGTGTGCTAAAAGTATTCTAGTGAACTATAGTGTAAGTTTACAACAAGTAGAGTTAGTGGTAAATCAAGGTTAATGTAGTATCGTAGATCTGTGGGGTATAGGACCTAATATTATCTATCCATTTCGTAAGGTACATAAGACGTGACAGCTCTCAAAAGGTTCAATTTCAATTTTCCTTCAGTTTGAATTCTGTACCAAATTTCTTTACTATATAGCTGTACTTAGTCTGTATAGTATTCTATCTGTTCCTGTATATATCCACACACTCAACTCTCCATTGCACTTCGTGCAGGAATTTGACATGGCCAACCCCAAGCCTAAGCATTCGGCGCAACACGGTGGTCTGAAAACTGATCACATTATCCATCATGCAATCCGTAACTACCAGCTTACATCGCGGAGCAAACAGTTTTGGCGGCTCAAGCCACAGAACGAAGCCAAAATCGCCAAGACCATCAGGAAGAAAGGTCAACAGGAAGAACTCAGCATTTTGGCCCAGAAACAGAGTTACTATACGGAGAAACTTCATGAGCTTCTAAGTCGGGCTGCAGAGGAGCGGGACCCGCGGCTCATCCAAGACCAGGCTGAGGCCGAATGGTATATCAAAAAATATGTGGTTTCAGACCCCAACAAGTTGAAGTTGGTGGAGTTCCAGGTGTGGAAACAGAGGCAATTCCACCGGGAAGCTGAGCGCGAGTTGAATGCAGTGGAGACGCCCAAATTTGGCTTGGCCAAGCTTCAAAATGCGAATATAGAAGCAGAGAACCGGCGCAAATCGGCATTCCAGGAGCTCTATATGAAATATGCAGAACAGCAGGTCCTGTTGGCGAAGGAGTGTGAAGAGCAGTTGGAAAAAATTGGCGTGCCGTTTTTTACGGGTTTAGGACTGCAAGAAAACAAGTTGTTCGTGTTGGATCTATTGTACAAGAGTGTGGAGAAAAAGGCAAGTGAAACAAATTGAGCGAAATGATCTAATACAGGAATTTATTATAACTGTGTGATCAAAAATCATATATAACGGAGCTAGTCTAATGATAACCAAGATTTTACCATTATGCGAGGCCATTCTACGCTGGAATATGCAATATTCAACATACTACAACAAGTAGTAAGCTATACTACAGTACTAAATGTATTTTATATGGTATATGCTGTTGTAAGACTGTAAAGTAGAACAGAGTCCAATGTAGTGAATATTAGTGTAACTATGTAGTATGTAAAGTACAGTAAATGTGGCATTTGATGTAGCGCAGTAAAGTGCTCAGTAATATAGAACTTTTGAGTTGTACGAAACTGTAATAGAATAGCACAGTGTAATAGAATAGCACAGTGTAATAGAATAGCACAGTGTAATAGAATAGCACAGTGTAATAGAATAGCACAGTGTTATAGTGGCCAGTAGTAAAGGATTTTTGAATAGTCGCTGTATTATAGTATAGTTTTTGGAAATGTAGGCTATAAGTTATGCTGTAGTGTATGCTACTACGATTGAACTTGGCTAATAGTTGTGTATTCGTTGAAGATCTCTCGATCTCAGTAGTGAAAGATGTATCTTTTAGGGTAGTATGGCCAATAATCTTATTAATGAACAATGAATTCAGTCCATGGCATGTGAATTTATGTGTCATGCTCATAACGAGGACAAACCATATGTTGTTGAGCGTGAATTATTAATTCGAAAGACAATGTCACCAGTGCGGACTCAGTTCAATCTGTTTGATCTGTTCGTTCTGAGCTGTGGTCAGTTCTGGACTTGCCTCTCCTTACTATCAGTAAAGAGGTTCTTAGTGTCTATCATATACTGTGTAGGACTTAACACGATGTTTCTCGAAACCAGTACATTTTTAGTAGATGAAGCTTAGGTTTCCATTGGAAAGTGGAGCCATAATTACTCTTTGTGGCCTTTTTGACATCTATTCGGACAGCCATCTCGGAAATCATAGCCCGAATTAGCAAGGTTTTGAACCTCGCAGTATTTCTGAACATGGATCACCTCGTTCTTACCGTGTAATCATCGCCAGACTGGGTGATGTAGCGCACCCATGGGTAACTTTGGTACTGCAACTTGGGTTCATTGATACGCAAGTAGCGTACCTGGATTCCCGACGTAGTAAAGTACGGTATGGAGAAGTTGACCTTGATGGGAATCTTGGGCATTAGCGCATCTTCATCCACTACCGCAGGCAAGCCCAACTCCGCCTTCATGTGAAATTGCTTTCCGCCAGGAAAAGTCTTCATTTTCCACACCAAGCACGACTTCTCTGGAATCCACTTGACGGTTCCATACTCTGGCGTGAATTTCGGCGTGTCTGCATCCTCCGGAATGGGAATCACCACTTCCACATTATTGGCGGTGGATTTCTTCTTGATCTGCGCTTTCACCAGACACACGATCTCGACTCTAGAATGCTTATGCACCACAGTTTTGCACTTGACGAGAATCAACGGCTTCATCAAAAACTGTGCTGACAGTAACCGGTACGACATCACGGTGAACTCACCATCCGGAGGAATAAATGTAATAATACGCTCGTTTTCGAACTTAGACAACCGCACGCACTGGTGGAACTTGATATCCTCCATCTCGATTTTCTTTGCCGAGCCGCTGGATTCCGTAGAGACTCCATCTTCATCTGCATCGCCGCCCAGAGTGAAAATGCCCTTATCGTTGAGCCCAAGCCGAAGGTCTGGCATACCACTGAGCTTCAGCTTCATCTTGACCTCACCCAAAATCTCCGAGTTCAACACCTGCCCCTTAGCATTAATGAGCATATTGATAGACTCCACCACGTCCAAAAAGGCCTCATTCTTTTTATAGCTAATACCGTCTTTACGCCAGCTCACAGCATTGGTCACAGCATTAGGAGGCTGTACTATACGCAGGGCAGTCTTGCGGATCAACTTGTAATAGTCCTGAGTAATGTACTCCTTCAAGATTTTGGTGTCGGTAGTCTGTGGCACGCCAAAGTCCATCATTTCGTCTAGCAACTCATAGGTGATGACGAAATTGTCCCGGATGGACTCCTCCTCCAAAGACTTGAAGTACTGAGCCAAAACCTCGATGACCTTGGACAAAAACACAATAATGGTCATGATGTTTTCGTTTTTTCGAGTCAACCCACACACATAGAGGTTGTTGTGGCTGATGAACACGTAGTTGATGCCCTTGTGATTGATGAAAGGCTTGTAGAGAGCATCATCTTGCTCCAAATCAAGGAGAAGAAGCGGAAAAGCTTCTATGGCAGACGAGGGAAGATCGCCCTTATAGTCCCGCGAGAGAAGCGGTTTTCCCTTGATGTCTAGAAAGTGTATCTGGCTGGCCATTGGTGCTGTGGAAAGGTGAGCGTGTTGAGTTGGCGAGTAGTGCGGTGTTGTGTGCAGGATATTTCATTAGAGGACACCACTCCACGATTTTGGGTAGAAGGTAACAAAATTGAAAGAAGCATTATCAGTTTGCCTCGTGAAATTTAAGAAAAGTTGTGATTATCGAAGCAAGAAATTACACCAGGACAAGGTTTATCTGCAGGAGGCATAATAAACCAACGGTATTGTATGCAGTATACCCGTTGTATTACACCACAAGGCATGGAAAAAGATATAACGCCCAGGACCCCAGAGTTAGACGTGGACTGTATAGACGGGTGGATTTTCAGCCGAATAAGGTATGTTTTCAATTTTTGCAGTGACTCCACTTTTGCATCACCTGAGCATTTCTCATTTTGCACGTAACATATATCATATTGTCCTGTATCATATCAAAACCTTAAGTGCCGATAAATACATTTTCACATTATTTAGAGTATCGTCAATGTGGTTCTCCAAAAATAGCATTCTCACTTTCTGAAATTATTTTTACCTCTTTCGGTGAAAAAGGCCACCAATGCGCTCCCCAGAAAATACAAGACAGATGTAGTAACAGTCCATAATAGACACTACGTACAGGCGTAACAGAGAAAACATGATAAGCCAAAAAATATTAGTATAACAAAAGATAAAACAAATGAAATCTCTCACTCATTGAACTCAATAAGGAGGAATACCGTTAGCACCTTCTACAGTAGTAATGTAGTGGTATTACCATGGCTAATAGCTCCTGGATCTGCTGCAGTGTTTGATCGTCAGACAGAGAAGTCTAAGGCCACAACCTGCATACTGTCAGCATTGTCTGCGATCGACATTGTAGTCTTAAGTCAAGTTGTCTGCAGGATGCGGATAAGCGATCCGGCTAAAAGTGATTTCAGCAGTGGTGCGTGACGAGAAGGGTCTCGACCGTCCACATTCTCATCGAGGCCCACATATTTAGCGGCTCCTGCACACTTCGCCCCAAGAAAAATCCTCAAGAAATTCACTGCGCCCCTCCTGAAAAGAGTTTCCTCGGAAGCAGGCCACACTTGATCAGGGCCCCGCCTGTTATGCCCTTGCACCTTCCAAAACAATAGACTTATCAGCGGGACATGCAGCCTCCACACAATAATTTGTCCAGCCAGGACGCGAGGAACTGCACACAGCTCAGGGTCCGGCTGAAGCGTTTCATTTTACGCAAACAATCCTGTACGGTCCGAGACCACCAGACGAAGTCAATAAGCATCGAGCTCTTGTTCTCTTGCCCGATTCACGTCGCCTGTTCAAGCGCGTATTTCACGAGGCGTGCCGAGCTGAGACTAGCACTATGTAGAGTCCTCTCATATAAATAGCCTCAAATCGTAAACACTGTTCCTGCAGAAAACTCGCACCAGCAGCACAAGCCTCCACTTGCTGCGCTGCAGCCTCCAGAAAAGCACCGCTTACTCCTCCCTCATATAAAAGGCTCAGTTTCTCACATTCAGATTGGATAGTATTTTACAACTGCAACTTTTGAAACGGATACCTGAGGCTCCATAAAGTATTGAATTTTGATTATCAATATTGTTTGTTAGATATTGATTATTAATTTTGATACAAGATATTGAATATTGAATTACACCGAAAGTGCATTGAATTGAAATAAGTTTTTATATAATCAAGTCGAGAAATCTTCAGTGTTAATACCCAGTTATGCTTTTTTCTTCGTTGCTCCTTCTCCCGCTCGCTATGGCAGCTCTCTCGCCAATCGAGACCAAAGGAAATGCCTTCTTTGTCAAAGACACCAATGAGCGTTTCTACATGCGCGGTCTTGACTACCAACCCGGAGGATCTTCCAAGCTTTTTGACCCTCTTGCCGACAAAGAAACGTGTGAACGTGATATCAAGTACTTCAAGGAGTTGGGAATCAACACTATCCGTGTCTACTCCATCGACAACACCGCCGACCACGACGACTGTATGAAAGCCTTGGACGATGCAGGCATTTACTTAATTTTGGATACCAACGTTCCCCAGGCGCTGATTGCCCGTGATAAGGGTGCCGCCTGCTCCTACAACACCATGTACTTGAACGAGGTGCTTGCGACTGTCAAGTTGATGTCTAAATACGATAACACTTTGGGCTTTTTCGCAGCCAACGAAGTGATTAACGATGCTGACACCACTCCTGCTGCCACTTACGTCAAGGCCGTGGTGCGTGATATCAAGACTTTCCAAAAGAACAACGGTTTGAGACGTATTCCTGTGGGATACTCTGCTGCCGATGTGGAGGTCAACCGTCTTGAGAGTGCTCTCTACTTCAACTGTGGTGACGATGAAATGGCTCGTGTTGATATGTACGGTTTCAACGACTACTCCTGGTGTGGACGGTCTTCCTTCTCCACGTCCGGTTACGACAAGAAGGTGGAGAGCTACTCCAACTACTCGATCCCAATCTTCTTCTCCGAGTTCGGATGCAACAAGGTTACCCCAAGACCATTCACAGAAATCTCGGCCATTTTCTCCGAGAAGATGACCCACGTTTTTTCTGGAGGTCTTGTGTACGAGTACTCGCAGGAAGATAACGAATATGGATTGGTGGAGATCTCGCTGGACAAGAAATCGGTCAAGACCAACAAGGATTACGACAATTTGAAGGAACAATTCTCGCAAGTTGCCAACCCCCAGGGTGACGGAAAGTTCCAGGAGAACTTGCCTCACAACAAGTGTCCCCCAAAGAGCTCCTCTTGGGAGGCCTCTAACGATATCCCAGACACTCCAAAGGGAGCCTTGAAGTACATTAAGGGTTCCGAAGAGCCCAAGGGTTCCGGTTTCAAGGCCAACACCCAATGGGCCTGTGTTGCCGGAGGAAACGATGAGGACGACAGTGGATCCGGCTCGAACTCTGGTTCTGGAAGTGGATCTGGCAGCTCTGGCAGTTCTGGAAGTGGATCTTCTGGTTCTGGTTCTGGTTCTTCCGGTTCTACTTCTGGAGGAAGAAGCTCTGGCTCTTCCAGCAGAGGAAGCGATGCAAATGCTTCTTTCTCTACATCTTTCTCCATGCTTGTGGTGTCGTTCATTTTTGCCGTGATTATGTAAGCGGAATCTTAAGAAATTGATTATATAACCATATAACTTCCATTGTAACACTATGGACTAAATGATTCAGAAATGCGTGAATACATCTTGGCCTGATGTCTCATTATTAACCGTATATAGCTACTACAACTTCAAATCTTACTTGCACGCTTTTGAAACTCATTTGATACTATCCGTTAACACTTTAGTCTATTTTTTGATGTGTAGACTTTTTTCTTCTTTATAAGAGATAAACGAGGGACGATAATTGTTTGAAAAATAAAAAAAAGTATTACCTAGGAATGTTTTACACAATGGAAACTGTCAACGTTTTAGATTTACTATTATCTTTTTTCCACAAAGGTGCTTTGGTGCTTGCAGACAAAGGAACGCGTCTTATTGATGAGTTTGGCAAGAATCGCCGTTGACAAATCAATGACACATCATGTCATCATTTTTTCCTACAACCTTATCCCAGTATCATAGAAATTCTATGGAATTTTTGTAAGAACCAGACACTGTTATACTTGTACTTAACTACTTTACCAGGTCTCACTTCCACTAGTAATTAGCTATTCTATAGGTATTGACTATTCTATAGGTATTGACTATTGTACTAAGTGTTAACTACTGTACTAAGTGTTAACCACTATACTAAGTATTAACTTCTGTACTAGGCATTAACTTCTGTACTAGGCATTACCTGTAGTTCACCTAATTGGTAGTGAACTAGCTTTACTTTACTAGGTCTCGATTACTTTACTGTTAACATGCTATTGCATTAAATGCCACTGTCTCGTCTGATGTGACATGTTATTCAACATTGGCAATTCTATAAATAGTCTTATCATGAGTCGTTAAGTTTCCTTTTCAATAAATATTGATGGTCTTATATACACTGCAGAACGAAACTACATAGGGCTGAGAGACGAGGGTTTAACTAATCCATGTAAGTTCCACCTTACATCTTTAAAGGAAAAACAAGAAGATAATGGTACGTCAAACAGTTATTAGTGGTTCTAGCGAGAAATACTGAGTAACTGGAGAATATCAGTATCCCTGAAAACCAACTGAAAGTCTGTTTACTGCTACAACCGCTAATAAGTGAACAGTCAGTATCTTAAGCTCTTCGTCAGGAAGATGAGCTTAAAAAATTCAAAGTATAAGAAGCTAAGGGCCATATTATATGAACTTTGGGTATGTGCATATTGTATATACCTATATAACCATTGGAAGATGATGATCATGCCCGTTGCTTAATACCGTACATCATTTCCTCCTTGTTGATCAAGTGGCCGATGCTGTCGACCTCCTCCAACAAGTTGTCCACGTCGTAGATCCAGTTATTCAAGAGCTCGTTGATGTTCTCGCTGTTGCTGGTCACGTGCGCGGCGCCGGCAGCGGTACCGTGTTGCAACTTATCGAACTTGACCACTCCCTGGGGCCGGTTGATTTTAGCACAGATCATACCCGTGTTAACCATTTCGCTGACGTAATGCTCAGCCTCAGGCGGCGTCAAATTCAACAAGAATGCTAACCGCAGCAACTGGATGAACGAGTAGTACTTGTTGATGACCCGCAAGTTGTGCTCGATAATACGCTTGTGGAGGTTTTTGGTGTTTTCTTCGTTGGCAAACACTGCTGACTTGGAGAAATATGCCGACGTGTACTCCTTATCAATGGTATCCCACTGAATGAGCTCGTCGGTGGTGAAAGTGTCCAAAAGAGCCACGATCTTGGCGTCCACGTTCTTGGAAAAGACGGGGTTACGCTTAATCTTCTGCATTAAGTCCGACTGGAAGTTGTCGAATGGCGACAAGATGATGTTGTAGATGATCAGCACCAACAAGTCCTTGTAAGAGGAGGCCTCCTTTTCTTGTGGAATCTCCATTAATAGCAACGAGTTTTTGACAATGGAAATGTAGTCGTTCTCGTGCTCGTTGATCTCCAACAAGTCCTTCAAGTACACGGCCTTGTACTGGTCAGCCTTGTCGAAATTCTTCAATGTTTTGAGCAAGATCTTGCGGCTCAAAATCTTGGCTTGCAGATAGTCTCGTTTCTTCAAGGTCAAAGCCATCTGCTGCAAAATGTACTCCACCTTAGTCTCGAATGGCATCAACGAGTAGGTCTCGACCTGCAAGTCACACAAGATCTCTGTGGCAGTATCCAAGTCGTTCTTCTCGTTCAAGTATATATCCGAAAGCATCCTCAGGACCTGAGCCCGCTCCACCTCTACGAAGATCTTCTTGTCAGTGATGGAACGGATGGTGTCGATCAACTGAATTTTGGTCTTCAACTGGGACTCCACGGAGTTCTGCAACTGGTCCAAACTACTAATCACGTGCTGCACCATCACCTGGATGGACGTTTTCAATTGGCCATGTTTTTTGGAAAGCGTGGCAATCAATTCGTTAAGCTGCTGCCAGTCATCGTGAGCCACCAAGGTCTGGACGATCTTGGCTAAGATCCGCTTGCTCAGAGGCAAGTCGGACGATTGCCGAATCTGTTTTTCAAGCACCAAGTAGCGATCGAGGGCATCGGTGTAGTTAGGCAATTTCTCGATAAGGGGGATTTGCTCGTCGAGAGTGGCCGAGAAATCCTTCTCTGCTTTCAAAGGGTCTTCTCTGGACATGGTGGTGTTGAGTTGGTGGCGCGACTGCTTCGTACGAAGTGTATCAGAAATCGGTGCACCAGTGTAGGCCGTTACATCAGTACACCAAAAGGTTGAATCAACACCTAGAAGCTGGAAATACCTTTTAGAAATTTAATTATTTGATTTTAAAGCAGTTTTTGATATATCCTGAGTCCCCCTCATTGTGTCCAGTAAGTAATAAGCGATTGCAAATTTTGGTTAAGTCAAGACTTTTGGGCTAGCTGTAAGAGATATTGAACTACAGCATTTTCGTACTCTTGGATCCATGAAACACACACAATTTCAATTATGTACTAGACGGATAAAACTTCAAGCACTTATTTTTTTTTTTTTTTTTACTAAATGAATATTGAATGTATGAAATTAAAGAAATACCTTTCTGACTGTATGTACTAGACAGACTACCTTGATACTCTGAACTGGACTTATTAACAAGTAAACCGTGGTATTCACGACTGTCTCTATAATCACACCCTACAGTTGCCAATGTCAAAGACCAAAATGTCCGAGGCCCCAGCCTTCTTCAAAGCATCCATCACATCACCAATCCTAGCCTTCTCCACCATCGAAGACACGGCCATCCACTCTTCTGTGTCAGATTCCAGCTTTTCCAAGGCCGAAATCGTTGCCGAGCGTCTGCCTGGGGTGATTTTCAACACCTCCTGCAAAATCGATCTGGGTGCATTATAATTACACAAAACATACTTTTGTGCGGCCATAATACCTTCAAACCTCTGGTGAATGGTCTCCACAATCTCTGGAAACCTGGGCTTTTTCGACGAGATCAAGTGGGCCGATGTGCTCAAAACAGTGCAGATGGCCTTGAGCCCTGCGGCCTTCATGGTCTCACCCGACTCCACCAAATCAACAATGGCATCTCCAACTCCAAGAGCACATGATGCCTCCACAGACCCTCCCACGTACTTGATCTTGGTACTACCTTGTTCTTTGCCCTCCTTTTTCTCCAATTCCTGGAAGAAGCCCTCCGATAGCCTCGTGAACGACGACACAATTTTCTTGCCCACCAACTGTTCGGGTGTGTCAATGGAACCTTGTGCAGGGACCTGCACCTGGAGCTTACACTTGCCAAACTGCAAGTCCAACAAGTCTGAAACAGACTCAAACATGTCTGCCTCCATGACCTGGTCCCAGCCAGTGATTCCCAAGTCACACTTACCTTCGCCCACGAAGGTGGGGATATCTGCCGCGGGCAAAAAGATCAATGCCACGGGAAGATTTGTGGAAAGCGCAATGTCCAAGCGATTGGATCTTCTGAACTGGACGTCTGCACCGGCAAGCAACGTGCAGCATTTTTCATATAATCTTCCCTCTGCGGTTAGTATGGGGTCAAAAATTAAGATTCAAAAGTCAAAAGACCGGAAAGGAAAGGCCAAATCAACAGAATACTAAAAAAATTAAAAGAGGTGAAAGGGCTTCAAATAAAACGGAGATTTGCTCGATCAATTATTATTTGAAATAATTCAAAGCACTCTAAACGGTCAAATGAGTCCATAGAGTCCATAGTCAGAAATCGAGGAGCAAAATTCAAAAAAAGGCTAATTCCAAAAATCCAATTAAACGGGTTTCTGTGAGTCACATACTTTTGGGGACAGCAAATAAGAGCCGGTCCGGGAGATGGTTGACTAAATCCATGATGTATAAAGAGTGATTGAAAGTGAGAGTGCGATAAGTGAGTGAGAACGTGTGTGTGTGTGAGTCACCAGCCGATATCGTGCGCAGCTCAATAGATAACATGGTTAGTGCAACTCGTAACTACTAATAATTTAACAGAAACCCTTAGTGAAAAATTTATTTAATTGTGATGGTATTTTGCTCATATTTTATTAGTATTGCAATGATAACCTAAGTGAATCTTACAAGTAATTGTAGCCTTAATGTAGCTCCAAATCTACTGGAACTTCACTGATAATTGAATGGTATTGGTACTATCAACTGAAAAATTTGTAGAGGAAAAGTACGGAAATTCTATTAATAGATATATTAGCTCTCCCAGTTAGACTCTTAAAGTACAATTTACAACTTGTATACATTTTTTCATGATTCTTCTTTGAAAAATCGAGCTCTCTATACAAATTACAAAAGGTTGGGTGCGCGACTGACGTCATAGCGTGGGCTGCTATTCATCACATTATCATTTGAGGCTAAAGCCCAAAAGGTGTCGTTTGGCTTAATAAATTTATAGTGATCATTGGTAGTATCATTGTATTTGTAGTGACAAATGCAGAGAAATCTGTAGCGGTACAGGGTGTTTTAGTTCCACGGGAAACAGCTGTACAGGATTTACTAGTGTACAGGATTTACTTAACACCACACAAATTCACTATTTTTGTATCGGCAAGTGCCTAGGGAATAATGAATCCTTGCGTTAATTTAACGGTCCATGTCACTAATAATTTAAAAAGATGTATATTTCACGAGTTTATGTGCTCGCATTTCTCTGATTTCAGAGTATTCTTACTTTTTCAGAGCTTTCAAAAAATGTGAGTATTAATCCAACCATAAATCAAAAACTAAACTATTACCTTAAAAATCAGAAATTGAAGAAGCTATCAAAAAAAGTATATAGTCCGATTTAGAAAATAGAGATTTATCTGATAGTGAAAGAAAACAAGTTTAGAAATGAAAGAACATTAGTAAAAGTGAATAAATCAACTAGGACGATCGCATAGGCTTTAAATCGTAAATTCCACCACACTCTAACCTAGTAGACTGTGACTACACCCAGCATTTTGTATTTTTAATAAGTAATAGATTTTAGCTTTTGTTGACTACTCCTATTTAATGACGATACATTATTGCTATTTATGGCTACTACTATTGATCGACCATTCCTGCATATCAAGCATAGACCTATATCTCAGCTATAGCAGGTAGTCCAAGTTAAGGGTCTTGTATTTTTTTTGTATTGCAATTGTACTACTCAGCTGGAATTATGTCCATACTAATTTCACTCATATTATCCTATGGTACAGTGTCTGTTACATACACTACTAACAGACTATGATTATGTATGTCTATTAAGTTTGGTTTTTGACCAGCCCTCGAAAAGCAGACTTAAGTATTGAATCTTCTTTTAACAAGAAGTTTCTGCTGAAGATAAACAGTATGAATACTCTTGAATGAATTTAAATGAAATATAAAACTTCCACTTTATACCAAAATACCAAACTCTGTACAGTTATATCGTGTAGTTACTTTGTATTCCTGAAGCTCTCTAGTATTCTTGGATTGACGTCTTAATTAGTCTTGAGTCTGGTCTAAAGTGTAGCTCCAAATATTAGTCTTACAAAGTGGTATTGAATTATAGTCTTATAGTCTAGACCTGTTGTACCAAAGCGAAGGATTCAGCATATACCAACTGATCAAGCTATGACACCCCTTTTCTAAAGTATGTTGCTTTTATACTAACGCACTTGGAGTTCTCCAATTAGTATACCCCAACTGAGAAATGAGGTAAGTGAAAGTGATACTGAGGTGTCAGATAGTGAAATTGATATGAGTGATATCAACTGGATGATGCACTGGTATATACTCCAATTATAAAACCCACTCAACGCCAAAGTCCATGAACTACTTCAAGAGACAAACTCGTGAAACTCGTCTGTATAATGATCTATAATGGTGGATATGTATTGACTGAGACTGACAGATTCCGCTTTAATGATGTTACTAATACACTACTTCAAGTTTAACGTCAAGTGCAGTCTAGTGTCAGACTCTAGGTCAAATTTTGATTGAGACTGGTGATGAGAGGCCCAGATGCTTCCACAAGATTTAGGTCTCAATCAATAAGCTGATCTGAGAGTCAAAAAAAACTAAATAGCTTTAAATCAATAAGCTCTGTCGAAGTAGAATATGGAGTTATCTGATATAGTTCCCACTACAAGAGCTCCCCTCCAATTGAGTCACTATGAACTTCAATGTAGAATTCAACCAATGGAGAAGTTCAATGAGTCTTCATCCCATGTAATTATAAGCCGAAGTCTAATTTCACACTGGAGTCCAAGATATATTGATGCCAAACCCCACTTGTAGACTCTGAAAGTGTACCCCATCAACATATGTCAAGCTAAGAAATAAAAGGAAATTAGATATTAATTATATTGCCAACTTTGAAATGGAGTTCTAATTTGCTCTGATATATATAAAAATTGTTCATAATGAGCGAGGCTCTAATAGACTTTAGACTCAAAGTGTGTCTATGTCTAATTCATACTAAAGTCTGTAACCAAGTCTGAAACAATTTACTCTAATACAACTCCTGAAATGAATGAGATTTTGTCATAGTTCTAAGAATTCTTATGACTATGAGTTAAACTCTGGGAGTCAGTATCTTTAAAGTGCTTAAAGTAAAGCGTCTAAAGTCGAAACCTTCAGAGCTTTGGGCTATACCAACTTTAAGTCACTATTAGTCTCTGTCTCAACTCTAATATGATGAGTCTGGCATAATTCTTTTTGATATCAAACTCGATAAGGAATCCTAGACATGCATTCTCTAGTGAATTCAGTCTGGTATAAATGAATTCCTTATATAAATATCACTTGTAAACCCACTAATAAAGTCTCCTGCTGCACAGCTCCCAGCTCCCAAGCTACTACACACCCCCACTATCTGGATCTCTTTTTAACCCCTCTTCTCCATGCTAATTCCTCATAATTCCTCCCTATCTCCCAAATGCTAATTCTGCGGAAAGTCCATAACTCTCTAGTCCTCTTTCATACCCTCAACAGTCTCCTCTAGGTACTGTGTATCGTTCGTGTCTGCAGACGTCAGCTTGACCGATAACGAGTGATTCGAAAGAGAGGTACTGGGAGAGGTACTGGCCCAATCCAGCCAGCGGTCTTGCAGCCTCTTGCGGGGCCCCGAAACCTCGCGGTCCGAAGTGGTCCTACTGGCATGTGCATTTCCAGACCCGTACCAGTAGCAGTTGAAGCTCCACGTGAGCAAAATCTTGGTCATGTCCCAGGGCGTAAACTCGGGCCAGAGCTTGTCGGAAAAGACTATGGCGCACAGCAGAGGCACACACTGCCATAATAGGAAGTCCAGGAGCCGGTTGGTGCCAGAAGTCCGGATCAACAAGTCCAAGGGCGGAGCCTCATTAGTGTAAAGATGGTCTTCGATGGTCTTTTCATCGATAACTAGCTCTGGATCCTCCACAGATGCTCGTACAACCTCACGGATGGAATGAGTGACCTCATCACGTGACGTGTATGGAAAACACACATTGAGCACGGCCCTACTATTCCCCCGGGTCATTTTCTCCGTTTCCTGCAAGATCTCTTGGACATCTGCAGGCAATAATGCCACGTTGCCCAAAACCTTGATACGAATGCCGTACTTTTCACACAACTCGCCGTGCTGACTCATTTGCATGAGTTTCAGTTTGGCCAAATTCATAAGCCACTGAACCTCATGTGCCAGCCGTTTAAAATTTTCAATGGAAAAAGCGTACACCGTAGCGCATTCCACGCCCGATTCGTAGAGAAGCTCAAGAATAGCTGCCATGCTGTCGAACCCCAAATTATGACCTTCTCGGAGCTCGATTTGGCGAGTTTTAGCATACCGTCTGTTTCCATCCATAATCACGCCCACGTGACGAGGAACGGGGCCTGTTTTACAGATGGAGCCCACGGTTTTCTTGACTCTACGCATGAGGTGTGAGTAGCCTGGAAACGTGGAGATGTATGACATGATGCAAGATGGTATCAATTATTGACCTTTGAGTAGCCTATATTAGACTTTTATTAGACTTTTCAATGCCCCGTTTCAGACGTGTATATAAACTTATACACACCTCTTTGTGACCTTACTATAGATCTTTATTATATGCTGTTTCTATGTGGGGCTTATGCAGATCAGAATGTGCTTGCTGGGCCTGAAGAATCTTTGTGATGTGGTGAGGTGCGGGCCTAGCCCCACACCCGTACACCACATACATGAACTAGAAATTTCATCTTAATGTGGTGTTCCATGTGATGAGTGAGATTTTTTTGAAGCAGAGGACGCTTACAAATATCTGGCTCGATGGGATTTCCCAAGTTTTAGAGGTTGGTAAAAAAATCCACTACATGCAGGTCACCCTTTGTGATGTACTAATTTCTGTGCTGGCACATAACAAAAACATTATATTTGGTGCACGGGTGTTTCATGAAATTTACTGCATTGCTCCAGTGGCCGAATAGACTGGGAGCTAAAGTTACAGTTTCAAAGCAAACATATATGCAGGTTTAGCACTTCATATATGCATGATTAGAGACTAATGTTGCAGGATAGAGCTTAATAATGCGTCCATTGTGTTTCACCAAAATTGGAAACAATTACTTTGCGCACCGTCTAAGCACAGTGCGTGCATGCATGTAAACAAGACACGGTTCATGATAGTGGACGCATGGCAGAAGGACTTAGTAGGCTAGGTACTTTGTGCAGTAGCATCATATTCGGATACCCCCTAAACTCATATTGAGTTGATTCCAACTTAGTGAAATTGTCAAAATTAAGATCCACTTGACGTAAAATATTGACTGCTACTACCTTTTCATTCCACCAGGCTAATCCTGGTGCTGGTATCTGTCCTAATCATGTGACATATTACACGTGCTCACTCTCCATGGGATCTGTCGCAGAGAACTCTCAATTCAGGTTTTTTCTGCAGATAATACTGATACCAAATCCTGCAGGCACTTCATGTTTATTTCTGGCTAGCAAAAGGTAACATTTTACAACAAAAAGATCGTCTTTTTTTTCCCCATAAATCATGTGATTTCGAGCTTTGCACTCAAATTCTCAGACGAAACAAGGCGTAAGTCACATACTCTGCGCCACAAAGGAGTAATTATCTCACAAAAAGAAACATTCTCCTTTGCACTTCACGAAAGTATTTCATTTTTACTGAACTTCGCTTAATATCGTACCGATAGCCGGCGTTGGCATGCGCCAAGAACGAAGCCACTTTAGACGCACATACTGCATATACTCTACAACCACGTCTTCGTGTGCATGATTTATTTTCCGGGGCCGAAAGTTGGATCATAGAGGAGAGGAGACTCAAAACATGTTTATGCTGCAAAAAAATACACGAAATATATGTTGGTGTGGAGAAGAGAGGCTCAGGAGAAGGGTGGAATGTCACGTGCGGGTCATGTGACCGTAGTATGAGCCTTGCGGCTGAGCGCTCGATTAAGGTAGAATTCAACAGTATTTGTAAGAGCACCCGTGCACCAGCGCGTTTTTGCACGCGTCGCGCACGGATTGGGAAAAATAGGCTCTAGACAAAGACGCTCCTGCACAAAGCACACAAAAACGCTTCCGGTGCTTCTACACCGGTCCTGTCAACATAGTACCTTTTTTCTCACTCTTCCCTACTCCTTTCGCCCACAACTTTTTCTACAGCTACCTCTAATTGCTGCCCCAGGCGAAGAGATAGTCGCCGTCGAGAAAGCAACGGAATAAAGAAAGCTCGTCTTTCGACGCACGCACAGTTAAAGCACTGCGGTACTCACAGCATCGTACCGACAAAGGACCACGTCTTTCGACGCACTCACATCACAACACTCGTTCCTCACCACCCCAACCATGATCTCCAGACAAGGCTCTATCCTATCATCAGTATCCAACCTGCATAGCCACCCCCAGAAAATCGGACCATGGAAGCTAGGGAAAACGCTCGGGCGTGGCGCCACCGGCCGGGTGTTGCTCGGTGTTCATCAAAACACGGGCCAAAAAGCCGCCGTTAAGGTCGTGTCCAAGCTGAACCTTGCCGATGATTACGACCGTCCCAAAGAAAAGAAAGGCGGCCTTCCGTACGGAATCGAACGCGAAATCATCATCATGAAGCTCCTAACCCACCCCAATGTCTTGCGCCTCTATGACGTATGGGAAACTTCCAAAGCTCTCTACTTGGTTTTGGAGTACGTAGAAGGCGGTGAACTCTTTGATCTTTTGGTGGAGCGGGGTCCGTTACAGGAGCAGGAAGCAGTCAAATACTTCCGTCAGATCGTGCTCGGCACTGCATACTGCCATGCGTTGGGAATCTGCCACCGGGATTTGAAGCCCGAAAACCTTCTTCTCGATGCGGCTCTTAATGTCAAGTTGGCAGACTTCGGAATGGCCGCCCTTGAGGCCAACGGTAAGCTTTTGGAGACTCTGTGTGGGTCACCTCACTACGCAGCCCCGGAAATCGTGTCGGGGCTTAAATACCATGGCGCAGCATCCGACATTTGGTCGTGTGGTGTCATTCTTTTTGCCCTCTTGACCGGTAGATTGCCCTTTGACGATGAAAACATCAGAAACCTTCTTTTGAAGGTGCAGGCGGGAAATTTCGAGATGCCGGCGGAGTTAAGCCGCGAGGCGCAGGACTTAATTTGGCGGATGCTTACCGTGGACCCCATGGACCGGGTTAGCACGGCCGAGGTGCTCGAACACCCACTTCTCCAAAAATACCCTGTTCCAAATGAAGACTTGATCAGCGTGAAATCGTTGCCACACCCCAAGACTGCATACAAGTCGCTCGGACGGGCATCCAACATCGATTCCCAGATCTTGGAGAACTTGTGTATCTTGTGGAACCTGCGGCCAGAATCGGAGATCGTGGCGGCTCTTCTTACAGAGGGCCCCAACCCGGAGAAAACCTTCTATGCCTTGCTTCTAAGGTATAGGCATACACAGGACGCATCGATCCAGAACCTGAATAGCCTAGCTGGGCACGTTCCCGGCACCGAACCGGGCACGCCGCGCAAGTTGCCCCGGCTGACCAGCCAAATGTCCAACAAATTGGGCACGCCCCGGAGAAAGGCGCAGATTAGTGCTCTGAATCCCAAGAACCGGCCGGTCTCGTTCCAGCGCCGGTACGGCAATAACGCGTCCCCTGGCCGAAGCCTGTATGCTTCTCCTTATAAGCTGCCGCTGCGGTCTCCTCAGAAATCGCCGCGTCGGGCCCGCCAGCGCCAGAGTTACCAGAATAGGCAAAGTTACCAGGGCCCGCTTCCGCGCAACATCTACAACGAGATCATGGCTGCGGCGCCGCCAAATGGGGTCGACTCCAACCAGTCGTTCGGGCTGATGCCGCCTACACTCCCGTCCAAAGACTCGATATATGGTCCGGACACGCCGGCCACTACAGCGCTTGAACACGGCAAGAGCGAAGAAAAGACTACAAACCTCGAGTCCAACGAGAAGCCCGCAAAGTCCGAACACCTCGAGCCTTTCAGAGAAAAATCCGACAAGTACGCGAAGTCGGAGCGGCCAGAAAAGTACGGAGAAAAGGCGGAAAAGTTCATCGAAAAGCCCGAAAATTCGGGCGAAAAGCGGCTTTTCGACGCCGCAGCCATCATCCCTCTGCTGCCCGCCAAAAAGCGGCAATCCATGATCAAGGCGCTGCGGATCGGCAGTCGGCGGTCGCTCCGCCAGTCGCTCACGTCCGGCATCAAGCGCAACTCCATCACCGTCAAGCTCCTCTCCACCTACGCCAAACTCTCCAGCGAAACCGACTGGGAGTACATGGACAAGCAAACCAAGCGCACGTCCGCCACGTTCGGCACGCTCTGTGATAAAATCTTCAACCACGAAGAGTACAACGAAGACGATGAAAAACTCATCGACGACGAGGAGCAGCGGGCCCGCGAGTACGAGCGGCTCATGGAGTTGGAGCGCAAGAAACACGAGGCCGAATGGAAGGCCCGCCGTGAGTTGGCCAAGCAGAAGAAGCGACAGTCCCGCCGGTCGCTTCTTTCGTCTCGGAAATTGCATATTACGGTGACGGAAGATCCCGAGGGAGATGCCAAGGACGGAGCCAAGGGAGCCAAGGAAGGCGGAGACTTTGGCGACGGGAAGGCCGACTCGTTGTGGCAGCCGAAACGCGCTCACAAACTGACGCTTCGGGCGCTTTCGGAGGGCCACGAGCCCGGGGACGAGCTTACGTCTGCTGACGTGGATGCCATCAAACAGCGGTCAGCCACACAGCCGGCTCCTCGGAGACGGCTCACGCCCATCCTCACGCGGCGGCCCGTGTCTCGGCTTGATCCGTTATGGGTGGCGCATGAGAATGCGGAGATGGATAAGGCCCATGCGGAGTTGGAGGCCGAACACCGCGAGTACACCCGCCAGCAGAAGATGCGCAATCGGGAGTCCATGGTGTCGGTCGGCGCCGACGATGACGATGTCAACCGGCTCTCCAAGGACTTTGAATACGACGCCACCAACTTCGAGCTTCCGGAGCACCAGGCAGAGAGCTACGACTTGAGCGCAGAGTACATGTCGGAGATCCGCAAGTCCCGGCTCCTCAACTCCCAGCTCAACATCAACCAGAACTTGAACCGGAACTCGGTGGTGCAGAACAGAAACTCCATCATCAACCGCAACTCCACCCAAAACGGCAAGCGGGACTCGGTGGTCAACCGGAACTCTATCCAGACTCTGAAGCGGGACCCCACCAAGCGGGACTCCATCGTCAACCGCAACCCAACGGTCCGCCACACGCCCCGAAACAAGGACGACCGCAAAGACGATCGGAAAGAAGACCGCAAGACGCTCATCGGAAGCGTCAACATCCCTACGGTCACGCGGCGCCTGAGCCAGTTTTCCGCCTCCAACAAGCGTCTTTCCATCTTAACCATCAAGTCCACCAAGGAGTCGTACCGAGACTTGAACAGTTTCTTGGATACGCATAATGAAAACGTGGACGACGATGAGTTGAACGAGGAGGAACAACTTGGCGGCCGAATGCCCGCTTTACGCACCAGTTTCGCTGACCGCTTGGACCGGGCGGGCCAGGGCGCCGAGCCTGCAGATGAAGATGAAGACTACGCTTCCGTCATGGACTTTGATGAACATTTGGCCAACAAAAGGACGCTGTACTATGCCGGCGCCGCCCCTCGGCGCCAGTCCAAGGTGGCGCCAGGATCGGCCCAGCCCGACCCGCTGTCCACCAAGGAAGAGTACACTTTTGCCGAGGATGAGCGGGGCGCAACCACCAAGGAGGATGTTTTTGATAACATCAAGCTCCCCAGTCACCTGCGGGCGCGGGCCACACAACCTCCGGCCTCCACCATGCTTCTTCCGGGCAAAACGAGAAAGTCACAAGCAGCCAAGGCCGCGGCGTCGGCTTCGGGCGTTGGGGCCGACAAGAGCTCCGACAAGCGGGACGCATCGGGAGCTCAAGCCGATGCAGCCAACCGGCGGGACCTTTCGGACCACAAGCCGGATGTTTCCAAAAACGGCACCGAAAAGCCGTTGGCCGACTCCACCAATACCACCAAGAAGAACAAGTCCATTTTCCGCAAGTTATCGTGGGGAACCAAGAAACACACGGAGGAAGCGGAGTCGGAACACGGGGCCGAGCCCGAGCGGCGTGGAGGTCTTTTTGCCCGGCTCTTCTCCAACCCACCCCCTCAACCCGATGTTCATCGTTACTTGACCATCTTGCCCAAACAGGAAATGATGACTGCGTTGTATGCACTTCTCAATTCGTGGGCACTGTTTGGACTTAAGAACCTCAAAAAGGACCTCGATGGCTACAACCTCACGGGCTCTGTTTCCAGCAAGAACTCGTTCAACTTGAAGTCGTGCAAGTTCCGGATCAAGATCCTGCAGAGAGACCTGAACCAGAAGTCCGAGGTCATCTGTGCCCACGTCAAGGGCTCGTCCTCCACCTCCGCAACCTTGTTTAAGGAAATCAAAAAGGTTTTGGAGAAGGAGATGGTCATGGACCAGTGAGTCAGTCCTGGTCTGCTAACACTCGGTTAGACACTCCGTGTCTACAAGAAGTAGAATGCATAGTTAGAATAACACACTATAACATTAACCTGTATTAATACACTCTAACTTGGAACTCTGTATTCAAGTAATGTATCAATGCCATTTTCGAATGGAAATTTTGACTTGGTTCAAGCCCACAAGTGTGTGCACCTGGTATATGCAGGACAACACATCTAGATGACTACTGAGGATTCAAGTATCAACTTTTAGTCAAGTTCAACAGGCCGAAGAAGTACTATATTCTTGTGCTCTAATAGAAGCAAACCTTGGAAGCCCAGTGTGATTTTGGCCGTACATATCCATGAAGAGTGATGTTAAACTCGCGGACCGGAATCACACACTCAAAATTACGTTCTACTACACCTTTTTTTTTTTGGAAAAGCTTTTCTACCATGTGTCAGAGAAGTATTCTACCGTGTTCTTGGTCAAGGAAAGGGGGAATGAACTATACCTTATAGTATAGCTGTGGCCCAAGAAGATGGAACGCGAGAAGGGAATTAGCATTCCGTTGATTCCTCACTTCAACGTGGTTCTTGAAGATGAGTTTTTTTGCTCTACTTATTTGAACTTCAGGACTGAGGTCCTGTGATTTAACTGAGACCTCATATCTGTGTATACAAATCAGGGAAGTAGATCATAGTCTCATCTGGTGCTGGCCCTAATGAAGTACATTTAAGTGATGCTTGGGGTAAGTATTCTTGTGTGTCCAATTAATTTGATCTTTGGTTTGATCTCCAGCTATTTGAACTTTTTGTTTGTTTGTTTGGTCTTTGGTTTTTTGATCTTTGGTTTTTTGATCTTTGGTTTTTTGATCTTTGGTTTGTTTTTGTGCCCAAAATTTGGGTTAGATATCTCACGTTAACTTAATAACTAACATTATTATACCACTTGAGCATGAAAAATATTGTGGTGAAGAGCTTAGCATAATGACTTGCTTCTTGACTTATTGCATTAGTAGTATAGACCCAGTATACTACTTAATATACTGACATCATTCACTGTACCTATTCCAAACCTTAGTATATCTGCAATTCCCTACTCCTACATCACTTCACTTAATCCGCAGATTAAATTGAAGTAAGATTTTTAAAATTCTCCTATATATTGAAATATGCAGTCAGTTTCAAATCACTTTAAGTAAATGTTAACATATATTTATCTTTATACGCAAGCAACCAAGAATGTATTCAAATTTATAGAGATAAATTCCCCTTTTTTTGAAAAAAAATCGTTATACTTTGGTTATAAAAGCTTTAGGGCTTCCCCGGGGTTTGGCTTCTAAAAAATAAAATACAGTCTTTGGATTGTCCAGTGCGGTGGGAGTGAATTCATACAGAGGGCGTGCACAACCTGCGCTTTTATACATTGTCCCATGCTTGACAGCTGGTATGGTAGGATTGGCATGGATTCGTGGCGAATTTGATATTTGGTGGAATTATTCGGAGAAGATTATTCCCTACGAGAAGAAGACCAAGAGTGCGAGGAATAAAAAAAAAAACGGTGATAAGAGTACTGAGGGCGACGACATGAGAAATCCTCTTGTACACGGTGATTTCTATTGTTTGAAGGATTCGGATGAGGAAGAGAACTACTCATTTTTAATCGGAGATTCGGAGGAAACAGACACCCAATTTATTGGAGACTCAGAGGAGGAACAAGACTTTTCTTATATTATCGTAGACTCGGATGACCCGGACTACCTGGACAAGGAGAGCTACACCAGCGAATATGATTTTGAAGAGATTAATCTTTTCAGTGATCTCAGTTTCAGGTTGTACGTCACAGATGATTAGTGGTGGTGTGCAGATAGTGAGTGCACGGCTAGAAACTAATGTATGTACTTTAAATTATCACAACTTTCAAGAAATATCATAAGTTTACCTTAAACTTGTTATGCAGTAATGAATGAATTTACTTCTAAGAATCAAAAATCTAAGGAGTAACCTTGGATAATCTATAGCTCAGAGATCAAAAACGTAGCAAATCTTGAGAAGTGACATCAGCTCTTAAGCAAAAAATTGCATCTTATCAGCGAGCAAGAGCAAGCCTCTATCGCGATAAACACCAGAATGTTACTGCAAGAGAAGCAATTCAAAATGAGTCAGATAAATGTCGTGAGTCTATTGATTTCTATGAGTGAAGATACGTCAAATCTGTATGCTTGATTTAGACAGAGTACCCAGGCTTTCGCGTGTAATTTCCGCATGTGACCAAGCGACCGCAGAGAATAGACTATGCGAAAGAATCAGCTCATAAAACCGGCATATGGAAACCGGAGATCAGCGAATAAGTGGAATCGAGCAATAACTCTGAACAGATTTCAGAAGTGTCATCAATTTCTACGTCTCTGACCTCGTCTTTCCTTCTAATTACGTCTGCTTTGTGCCTTTTCTCGTCTTTATTTCCTTTTTTTTTCTGTATTTACATCATTATTACATCTAAATTATACGTAATTATGAAAGTATAAAAATATGCAGTATTTGTGTTCACAATAATAGTACTACCGTTTATTGGTACCTATTACATCTGACTTATCCAATAGCATGGGATAATTATGTCCATAGAAAACAAGACTAGTGATAAAGCTGAGATGTCCGTAGTTCTCAAATTGCTCCAAGCAAGAATTCTTCAGAATGGTGCTGAAAACTGATGCTTCGTACTCCGAAGTAATTTCAAAGATTGTAAAAGATGCCACCTTTGATAGAACTATTGAGTTTATCGCCAGAGATTTATCGATTTTTACTAGAGAGAAAGGTATTGTCTACTGGAGATATCGGTAAAATTCAAACTTTGAATCTAGCGTATTGTAATCAAATCATGGTATCACGCATCAACGATATCTTGGGTGTAAGTCGAGCACTGAATTTCCATTCCTCAAACACATTTAGATCTAAAAGAGGAACACTGAAGAGTATAATGTGTAGTAGTATAGTATAATGTGTAGTAGTATAGTATAATGTGTAGTAGTATAGTATAATGTGTAGTAGTATAGTATAATGTGTAGTAGTATAGTGTAATGTGTAGTCTATTGGTACCACAAGTAGACTGTATGCAAGATAGACCCCTTTTTTTGTGAGCTATCGTGTTTGAATTCCGTTTTTTTCAACCCCAAAAAATATTTACAGCTTTCAGGTAACGATCCCAGTTAGCGTACTGTTGTAGGGTCTCCAGATGGGTAATACCTGCATACTACGTACAGTGTCTCATGTAAATACAAATTTAATACACCAAGAGTATATCAAGAGGAGATTTTTCCTTGGATTAGCCAGAGTTTTCTATTATTGAAAGAGTTTTTGCCTACCCAGATCAATACATGTCATGAAAAAAAAAAAAATCAAGGACGTATTTCGTTGTATGCAGACGGATAGATTGAGAACATCTCATTCTACAGCTAAAGTTTCTCCGAAATACTTTTAAGAGTCTGACACGAGTTTATTGGTCACTATAAGGCTCCAAGGTTTATATTTTGGAGCTGAGTAGTGTGGCGTAAGGTTAGAGTGTGCTACAGAGCAATTATGAGTGGCGCACGACCATACATAAATCAAGCCTAGGTGGTCGTAACCGTTCCCCCATCTTAACACAAGAAATAATTTTAGTCCATTTGAAATATCTGCTTCTCCATGTATAAGAAAGAATACATTGTATTTCCCTATGAAATCAGTGCTAAGACACTATATGCAGTGCATACCATAAAAGTAACATCTCATTCTACTATGCTCCCATACTACAAATTTGACATTCCACAGCATTCTACAAAACTGGACTCTATTTTTCATGCGTCTACACTATACTCTGCCTGGAACATTTTTCTTGTATTTTTTACTCTGCCCTAATTTCTACTCTTTTGGTCTCCTCTTTTTTGGTCTACCCTTTTTTGGTCTCCTCTTCTTGGTCTGCTCTTCTTGGTCTGCTCTTCTTGGTCTGCTCTTCTTGGTCTGCTCTTCTTGGTCTAGAATCTCTCTACCATCCCCTCTACTCTATTATACACTGTATTATACAGTCTCTTCCACTGTACTTAGATTATAATTCTAACCTATTATTACATACACTCATTGCCCTTTCTACGCTTTTATATTAGCTATATCTGATATTCTACTATATATTCCAGTTTCTCTTGTACACTGCTTTCTCTTGTCCTAATAATTTCTATTATTAATTTCAAGAGTTTCAAGCTGGACAAAAAATACATAGGCATATAAGAATACGTTTAGCCACAGTCTTGGATGTTTCAGTAGTATCAGATAAATTACCATTTTTTATACCCTATCAATTAGTAATAGTCTTGACTACGTATCTGAATTATGTTTTAATCATGATTTTTTTCAAGCTTAACAGGTATTCAGTATGTACTCAATCACCCTTACTGCTCGAATCTGCCACAATATCCAGTCTACTCTCTTCTACACTTTTCGATTAATATACTCTATTACATAGTCTACTCTACTCTCTAATACACAATCTACTCTACTAAAAGTCCACTCTACCACTTTTTACTTTCCACTCTTCTCCATACTCAATCTTTTGAACTACTTCTACTAAGGGCCACAGAAAAATCACATCTAGATTTCCGTCAAAAGGTGCATTGAATAATTACATAAGAAAGGATTTATAGTACTTGTTTTAATAGGACCGTATTTTAATTCGACTAAAGTTTTATTATGATTTATTTTTGTTCGCATATATATTATTGAGCTGGTCTAATTCTTCCAAACCGGCCTACGCCTGTGTCGATTCTTTAGCTAGTCATTCAATCCAGCCCTCTTGTTCTATAGTACTATCTATTGCTAAACAGGAGTCAAGTTGAAATTTTTGGAGATAAAGCCAATTCAAGAAGAAAAAAATAGTCAAAGATATTAAGATGAAATTGGAAGAGGAAGAGAGGGCTTTTAAGTGGAAGATCAAACTAAAAGAGTGGCTCAAGACCAAAAGGATAAGAAGAACGAAAAAAAGAACAAAAAATAAAGGGTCTAAGTCAGACTGCAACTCAAATTCAAGTTCTGGAGTTTATGGAGATGTTCAAGATCAAGATATAAAGATCAAGAAACCAAACAAGAGGGTTGATATGATCAGAATTATAAGCTGACGAAGATCACAATCAGGAGATAAACCCAAGAAGTTCAAGTTCAAGACCAGGAAATCAAGGAGCGTGCAGAGTGGATGGAGTCTAGAGTGACTGGAGTCTAGAGTATTTGGAGTCTGGAGACTACTTGAAGACTCCACTCTCTGCTATAGAGTAGCACAAAATACAATATGAGAGCCTCTAAATGACCCCAAAAAGAGGTTAATTTTTGCTTGCAAAGTTGGGTAGTCTCTGGTAATCTTTATATTGAACAGTCCATGACCAAATCTAAACTATCAGACTGAGAGATTCCTTTGCTTATCACTTAGGCTCCCACAGCTACGCCGGATTCACAGTTTATCCATCTTTATTGGGTCCCAGATGTTCCTATATACAGGAACACACCCAACTTTATAATCTTTCCAAAGTGACTTTCGATGATATGATTCTAACGACTCATCTCCCAAAAAAAAAACCGTAATTCTAACGCCAATAACGACAAACCGCTTTAGTCTCTTTAATTTGCACCCTATACATAGGTACCGCTATCTGCAGGAATTTGCACCCAGCCAAAGCACGTTTCCCATATGCTCAGTCAGAGACATACCCAGCCCCACACCAAAACCCTTTGTTCCATCCTTATTTGGCATTTTTCTAGTCCAAAAAACATATTTGGCCATGTCTAGGATTTTCCGAAGCAAAGTATGCATATAGCGTAGAATTAGGCAAATACACATTTAAAAAAACACAAGATTCTATGCAGGGTTACCACATTCTAGGTCTCGAGGAAACGAGCATAAGAATTCATAAAATCCTTTTCATCTTTTTCGTAATTATGCAAGCAGTTATCGGCACGTCACTGCTCCCCAAAGTCACTTTTTCAGTATGGGCAGTTTCTTCTGGCCGCAACTTTGGGCACACCAATAAATCATGTATATTGCTTCACTTTTGAAGTATGGCATGCAAAATTGAGGCTTTTCTTTGGTCAGCATAGTACTTAGCGCAAGTAATACCTACAGACCAAAACACGAATTTGCAGTCTGGTCTGCCCTATATAAACCGCATTATCCCCGCCCCACCTTTCTCAAACTCCATCTCACTTTAGCAACTCTAAATTCCTCAGAATTACACAGACTTGAACTAAAGTATTCAACTCTCTTCTCAGACTCTCAGACTCTCCGACTCTCCGACTCTCCGACTCTCAGACCTTCAGTTTCCCCAAACGCTTCCCCGAATCCCGACTTCCCCACGAACTCTCGATTCCCTTTGCAATGCAAACTTCCGATGCCCTCGTCGTTCTCGAGGAGTTCTTCAACTCCCCACCCCCAGGGGAGACTGGCATCTCCCCAGGACGAACCCTGCCTGGCTTGAGTCCTCAGGGAGCCTTGCAGCTTACCCCATTGGTGCGGGCTCTTTTGCCTCACGAAATGGACCCTGAAAACAGCGAACCAACTCCGCCAGAAGGCGAGGAGACCTCTCAAGAGTCTCAAAGCTCGTTGGAATTGACCACCGTGAACAGCAACGTGAATGCCACCCTCCCTTCGAGTACCCCAGAGAAACCAGTGGAAACTCCTCCTGACGCTGAAGATGAGGAACCTCCTCAAGAGGACCCTGTCTCGCAACAGAGCGAGGACATGGTTTCCGAAAACTCTGCCCAAATTGAGGAAGAAAACTCGCAGGATGGCTCTCCACTGGCTTGGGACCCCCCATTGTCCCACTCCACCAGTTGGGACACTTTTGTGACATCTCCATGGCGCTTTGCAGACCCCGAACCAGCTACTGCGTGGGAGACTCGCATCTACGAAATCCTGCGTTCTGACTACTACTCCAGTGACACCCAGTCAGAAGAGGAGGAGGAGGACGATGACGACGATGACGACGATGACGAAGAAAGCAGTTCCGAAGACGATGACAGCACCTCTATTTTGGACTCGGATGACGAAACTTGCTGTGATGAATTTGCTAGGGACATTATTAACGCTGAAGACCACGAAAATCCCATCAACATCTCCTCGAATATCCCTTTCATACACATGGAAAATGAATTCAACAGCATTTTGGACCACAGACAAGCAAGCTTTTTCAGCGGTGGCCAAAACAACCCTAATTTGGATTGGGATAACAACTTGGTGCAACAGAGATGGGAACTGGTAAGGGCCATTTTGGGCTTTGGGTTCGACGCTGTTGAAGACACAGAGTCTTCACTGGAAGAAAGCGACGCAGAACACTTTATGCGCGCGCAGAATTCGCAGCCAACTGATGTGGAACAATACCACAACCCTCAGCAAAACCCTCCCTGGCCGCAGGACCCCTCGGTCACAGGAATGTTTGCAGGCTTTGGCACCCCCCTTGTGCCTTTGCATGCTCCTGAACCCCAAAGGCCCAACCCTAGCGAGCTTTTAAATGATGTGTGTGAAGACTGCGAGGACGATGAAGACCTCAGACCACCTTCTACTCACATCTTCGCCGAAGGCAACAATATCTTTGAGCCTGCTCCCTGGAGCCCCAATCATTTCATGAACTTCCCTCCTGTGCCCAGAGTCTTTGCTGATAACAGCGACAGCGAAATAAACACCCAGCCAAATGTGGGATTTGGATACTTCCAACCCCAGAATTCATTCCAGAACTGGCCACCACAGCCAAGCTTCACTGCTCCACCAACAGACCCACTCGAGACCAACATCGTCCAGGAAAATCCATTCGAGGCAAATCCAGTCCAGAATGTTCAGAACAGTGGCTCTAGAACTTCTAGCGAATCTTACGAGTTGCTTGACATCTGGAATCTTCCCGAAGACCAAGACCAAACCTCTTCTAATAACGAAGAACACATTCCTGTCAAATTCAGAACCGGCGCTGTGCCTCAGCCCAGATTGGATCCAAGAGAGATCTTCAGCAACTACGCAATGCGCCGTAGATCAGGCCCCGGACCCTTTGAACCTTTAGAGGCTAGCTCTGGGGAGCTAGGCTTTCCCGAAATGCCCCCCAATGATGTCACTACTGCAGCAAACAATACACTGCAAAGAGAAGAGGAAAGCTCCAGCTCTGAATCTTCAGATGAGGAGGAGCAAACCCAAGAACAGACTCTGGTGGCTCCAGTATTGGCTCGGCCAATTGCTGTAGACCCCCAAATGGGCCTGGCATTCAACAGGCTTGTGAGGGCTAGAAGAGCCACCAGGGCTCGCGCAAGACGCCTGGAGAATGCCAGAGTGGCCAACTCAATAGCCACCGAAGGTACCAGCGCTCAATTGAGCAACTCCAACGGAGACATGCTGGACTCAGAATCCCAGGAAGAAGAGGAAGATAGCCTGGACGGCGACGACCCGGCAGTTGCCGACCCGGGAGCTGCCGACCAGGAAGAACAGCCCGATACAAAGGGCAAGAGACAGAGAAAACAAAGAACTGTTCTCAACCACAATGGTGCCAAAGCACGCCAACAGGTCATACAAATACCTCGGCGCCAGAACTTTGCCAACACCAAAGGGGACGGTAAAAAATAACCGACATTTCCCCAATCTGGACACTGCGCGCCATTGAAGGAACAGTGACCAGATTTTGTTGCTAATGATTTGCTAGAAGTTGCTAATATTTTGCTAATAATTTGCTAGAAATTTGCTAATAATTTGCTAATAATTTGCTAGAAATTGCTAATACATTGCTATTGATTTGCTAATAATTTGCTAGTAAATTGCTAATAACTGCTAATAAAGTTCTAAGTGCTGGTAAGATTGCTAAGTTTTCTATTTTTGCTAATAAATTGTTATCAAATTTTTTGTTATAGCTAACAAATGAACAGCTTATATTTTCAAGTTTGTGGATAGTACGAATCAACTATGGGATCTTGTGCAAGGGTTGGGATATCCCACAAAAAATCAGTGATTTTAAGAAACTCCCGGTGGCCTAGCTGGTTAGGGCGCAAGACTGTAATGGCATTGGAATCTTGAGATCGGACGTTCGACTCGTCCCTGGGAGAACTTTTTGCCTGTTGTTTCTGCTGATTTTTGGGTGTTGTAGTTGCCGTTTGATGCTTAGGTATAGCAGTTGCAGATGATGTGCTCTGCGACCGACTGCATATAAGAAACGCGGTACGCCATACAACCACGAAAGACTGTATATAAACACTTCCGCGCATCTACTCTGTATATCCTTACAATCCTAAAACGGTTGAACATAATATTACTTACTTTTTGGTACAGCAAGTGCAGTGTTAAGTGCTTCTACTATTGGCTAGTACACGGCCGGTAGAATATTAAAGCCTCACTGGGCTACTGGAACTTAACCGATACTCGGTCTTATAGCGCATGCCGCACCATCATACATTAGGAAACCTATCCTATTGGGAGTAGTGTAAGCCTCATGTTTCCGGGAATGAATCTGTTCAGGTGTACATCGGTTTCAAGTAGATGCAGGAATGCATATCTCCAGTGTATATAATAGAGGCTCTCCCCTGGAATCAGAGTCCTCAAATATCTAACAGCTATTCTAGCAAGTTGGTCTTTATGCAGGACATGACATAAACTCCAATATAGAATGACCCGCTGACCCGTTTTTATTGAAGAAAAAGTATCAGTGGTATGACTGTATGCAGAAGTATCTATATGAATAGCACCTATACTATTTCTCCCTTCCCCCCAAAGGAACATCTACGGAAACATTATTATGGTACAGAGGTGCAGGAACCAAAAAAGTACATGGTTGCTGACACTCGTTGAGGTACCAGTAATTATCTGAAGTATCATAATATCCTTACGTACATTTATGATGTATTGACTAGCTAAATTCGGGTATATCACCCATCTAAAAACCAGCATTTTCCATAATAGGATCAGGTCTAGTTCACTATGGCTATGTACAGATTTTAGTAAATGAACCTACTGCACCACAAGATATACTAGACAGTGAGCTTATGGGTTTAACAGCATAATCTGGCTATACTAATTGGGCTGTATTATCCACAGAATATACTAAAGAGTGGGAGACTAAAGAGTGGGATACGAAAGAGTGAGATACGAAAGAGTGAGATACGAAAGAGTGGGATATACTGACTACTCTCTCATAAGGTCAAGACTACAGCAGTAAATGATCTCATGAAGTTGGTGTAAATACATCTATGTGGCTTTAGAGGAGAATGGAGCCTTGATACATGGCCCAGAACAGACTAGTACTACAGAGTAGTAACGAAAAGAATAAAGTGGTGAAATGGAAAGAATAGTATAGAAAGGAGAGTAGACAGTAGACAGTAGACAGCAGACAGTAGACAGTAGACAGTAGACAGTAGACAGTAGACAGTAGACAGTAGACAGTAGACAGTAGACAGTAGACAGTAGTAGACAGTAGTTACAGACGTGAATCTTTAATTAATTTAGTCTTGATTAATTCTTGGAAACTCTAAATAAAGTTATTTATAAATAAAGCTGTTATTTATGTGACTATCAGATTCCTAGCCCTACTATACGATCACCAAAATCAATATGGTAAGCGCACTACTTTTTTCAACTGATTTTAAAAGCGTATTTAGTGGTCAATTCTTTAAGATTTTAGTTCCAATTAGGTTCTGGAAGAGATGCAGCATAACTGAAACTACCATTGATCTTTTACTTGAATCCTTCATACTGAATCAGGACATGCATGTATTTCCTAATTAGGATAGCTTATTTAAGGTTTAATCCAAAAGCCAGTAATGGCTTAAAGTTGATTTTTTTTTACGTTTATTTATTACTATCAAGGTGTTTTAGATTATATACCATAATTAGCCGTTTAGTTAATAATATTAAGTTTCTATAATACTGGTACATTATTATCGTCAAATTCTGTTGGACAAACTTGCTTGGGATGATCCACTCAGTCCTGATTTCTTACTCTTTCAACCTGCACATCGAAAGTCTATAACCAAAGCTTTCTTGGTTTCCATAGTAGCATTTTTACCAAGAACTTGTGAGGTGGAGCTACCACTCTGGACATGTCACGTGACCACTCCAATTCAAGGGCCTTTACTGGGGTCCTTCCGAGAAGATTCCACCCCAGCATCACATAGGTCTTTTTAGTCACCTATATTAACAACTCAGACCTAAAAATTTGGTGGATAACTAAAACATTTCTCACGTGACTATCAATTCTATTCCCACTCTACCAGATAGGCTACAACCAATGTTTCGTATACAGGTTTAAAATTACAGCTATAAAAAGTTGTAGACAGAAATAGCACGGCAAACAATCACATATAAAAAAGCCTAGAACGTGACGTTTCCCACCGATCAAGTCTCTGCCTGCACAGTGTCCGCCGCAGCCAACGCCTTAAGCCGTTTCTTCAATAGCTTCTGTGGGTTGATGGCAAAAA
Organism: Metschnikowia sp. 13-106.1; assembly: GCA_002374735.1. Classification (NCBI taxonomy): domain Eukaryota; kingdom Fungi; phylum Ascomycota; class Pichiomycetes; order Serinales; family Metschnikowiaceae; genus Metschnikowia; species Metschnikowia sp. 13-106.1. The sequence continues at coordinate 102,899 of NLAL01000016.1, forward strand.
ACGACTTTTCGTCAATCACCGTGCTCTCCTCACGTGACGTCTCCACCTCTTCTCGGGCCACGGCTATACACCGCCGCACCGACCGAACCAACTGCTCGTAGATACTGCGGCCACCGACCACACCCGTACCTCCCTTGGGCCCATTTTCGTCACATCCGTACTTGATCTTTAAGTAACGCTCCGTGACCTTCCGGTTAGTATCGTATAATGCGGCAATAGCGATCTGCGGCGGCGTAAAGAGGAACGGCACGTCCAGAAGAAGTGCATGTTCGTTGAGCCACTGTTTTCCTGCATCGTAGAGCTTTCCAAGGGTATCGATGTTCACATCGTACATGACCGGCTCTGGCCAGAGAAGCACCTCCTGCATATCGAGGAAGAACCCGTAGAGAGGCCGGAATGGGTGGTGCACCAAAAGGGTAAACTTAAGCGCCTGTAAAACCACAAACTCTAGGTCCAAAATATCCTCTGGTTTGGTTTTAGGCAACCGTGCCGCAAACGCTTCAATCGACACGAAAAAGTTCTCTGACTTGGCTGATAAAAACACGACTGCATATAGTACGTTCTTCGGCCGGTACTCCATCACCGAATGCACCAAGTAAAAACGCCGAAGAAATTGCACTGCAGTGGCTTTCACTTGTGTTGGCATATTGAAATGGGCACATATCTGCACTGCTTGCTGCCCGAAAAATCGTACAAACTTCTGCTCTTCCTCGTAGGTTATGAGCTCCGGTTCCTGGGGCGGGCTAGAATTCCCTAAAACAGCATATTTTTCCGGGCTTTCGCTGGCCATGGCATCAAGCGCCTGCTGAAACCGCTGGCGGGCCTTTTCAGCCCCTTCGGCGTTGGTCTTGCGTTTTCGGCTTTCGAGCTCGACACTACTAAATGACCATACTTCGTATTGACTGGATCGGCGATAAAGATCGTCGGCCGAGATGTTTTTCGGCTTTTTTTGCCCCGAATTCTCGGCCTCATCGGCCTTTTGATCCTGTATAGCTTCTTCGGCGATGGTTTCGGTTTCAGTAGGGTGAGAAACGGGTGTATTAGAGTGAGTTTCAGGGCTGTTTAAGGGTTGTTTCAGGGCTGTTTCAGCTTTAGGAATGTCCTGCATGGGCTGGGCCTCTGGGCCGGTAGCATCTCCTGAGAGGGTGACATGATCCATTGAGGTTTGGAGTGGTCTCAGTTACGGCTGATAGTCAAGCCAAAGACCCGTACACCATTTTCAAAAAACCCCAACACCATAAGTCAAAACACCCGTACACCAAAGGTAAAAGATCCGTACACCAATGAGCGTCACAAACACGTACTAGGTGGAGTACAAACACGTACTACGTGGAGTACAAACACGTACCAGGTAGAGTACAAACACGTGTCCCCGAGCGTCACAAACACGTGGTACATATGCATGGCACAAACACGTACATCGCCTGATAAAATGTAAAATTAATACAAATATGTCTCTTGATTTTCCGTTCCAGGCGTTTCTACATACAGTCACGTGACCGCCGTCACATGATCCCCCACACATCCTCACATCCATGGCAGAACTTGGAGCACGCCACCGAAGCCGACAATGGGTAATCAGACAAACCAATTTTATCGTCCACATACTCATCAGCAAAAGTATCCTGGCCACGGGCCATGGCTCCCACGAAAACACAAATACTCTCATCGTCATCCAACTCAGCGACGTAGTCCTGCACCCGGCGGATCTTGGCATCGAACGACAACGTCACCTTGCGGCATTTCGTGGGCAAGTGGTCCAGGATTGGGTTCTTGATCACCTTCAACAACTTCTCCTCCGAATTGACCGACCGGATCGACAACTTATGCAATAGTTGCACCATCAAGCCGGAAAAACGTTTGAACGTCCTAGGAATTCTCACACTAGGATTGACCTCAATCAAAACGCCTCTCGCCGTATGTATGAAAACTTGCAATTTGCCGGCCTTATTGATTGGCGAGTCCAAAAGCGTCAAGAGACATTGGTGTGTGATATCGGGCCGGGCCTCGGCAATATCGCGGCCCATCTTCCGCAACAAGCCCTGGTGGTCATCACAGTTCAAGAGGGCGTATTTGTCACCACTTCCGCCGCCGCTGATCTTGTGTGTCTCCAAACATGCCTGTGAAAGGACCACGATCATGCGCTGGGTATTCTTGTCTCGCGAGGTAAGAACCTGGGGACGCGTGGGCACAAACGATGCAGGAGGGGCCGATGGGGCCGATGGGGCTGCAGGAGCAGCAGCTCCTTTACCGTCTTCCTTCAGAAGAGTCTCTGTCTGCTGGGATTTTATCTTGTCATCAGACATGTTGGTTGTGATGGGATGAGTAAAATTCTCATATACTTCAAGTCGCGATGCGCACGTGAGCGGTCACGTGAGACAAGAACTCAATGGGCCCAAGCCTTATAAATTTAAGCTTAAACCCTATAGATTGAAGCTTCAATATTAACCTTAGTTGCTGAAGTTTTACGTTTCATGGCCAATTTCCAGACCAGTGAGCACTTTTTTTGAGTGAAGAATCTTCCATAGTAGTAAGTCCATTCGCAGCGCGTCTTTCTCCATAGTGATTTGCTTGTTTTTAGTCATAGAATTCAACCTTCATCCAACTTTCTTCCAGAGAGCAAAGGAATACCTCCACTGAGATTTTCTATTCGTACCATGACTTTTCCATTAGTCTCCTGCACCCAGGCAGTCTAGAAGCTTCCATCTTTCCATCAACGTTCTCCCTTACTAATATCTTCCTTAAACCAAACCTCCTTAGATGAACGTTGAACATCAAAGTAGCTAAATACCCACAAACACCAATTTCCATAGCCAGATATTTTTATACCAAACTTGATCTCAAATGCTATACCGATATCCAGATTCAATCTTTCGTTGCCATGGCACCATCACCGTAAGCAGTAATCAATAGTCAAATAACTTTTTTAACCTTGCCATGGGAATTTAGCCCCGGCACTTCCGTTTCAAACCTTCGATTCCAGCAGATTTTGTGTCCGCTGGTCTCATATCTGAACGGATGTAGTCCATAATCAAACAATAGAGCATCAATATAATCAACTAAATGTAAGTTAGTGTAACCATTTCCTACCACAATGTTTATGTCAAGAAATGTCTTGGCCTCTCCTAAATCTTCATTTGCAAGCTACTGCTCAACATTTCCTTTGTTCTCGACACATCTCTTGAGTTGTTACCAAAAGCCAATTGATCATCCACCTAGAATGCTATTAGTACCAAAAAGGACTCGGTTTTCTTCAGATAAACGCCTGTTTTATTGGTAGCTCGCTTCGACTCTTTACTAATTGATTATTCGATTAGCTGGTTAACTGGTTAACTGGTTAGCTGGTTAGCTGGTTAGCTGGTTAGCTGGTTAGCTGGTTAGCTGGTTTGCCGGTCAGCCTGTTAGTCACGGTGTTTCCATTAATTGCAACAATGTCGTGGATTTGACAGTGAAATATATGATAGACTAATTCACTGATAAAAAAAAGGAATTTTTCTGAGGGGGGTGGAGCTGTATTTATATTCTTCGCGAGGACGCCCCCTAGTCTCCCGATTTGCAGCCACCCCCGCACCGCAACATATATAAACCCCGTCGCCCACTTTTTTTTTGAGACCATCATTTTCTCAGAATTATCCCGATCCCAATAAATATTCACTGCTTCTTATTTTTCCTCGTTATTTTCTCAGTGGTTTTTTATCAGCTTCTCATTACTTTCTCAATATTTTATATTGTTATTTGGTCAGCTACATACAGTACCGATTGTTAGGGTATGTTTGTTAGCCGGATAAATGCTCACTGAACAAAATTAACTGGGACTTTGAATTAATAATCCGTGGATCCAGGAATCTTATTGATATTGATTATTGATTATTGATTATTGATTATTGATTATTGATTATTGATTATTGATTATTGATTATTGATTATTGATTATTGATTATTGATTATTGATTCGATGACTAAGATGACTAAATGCTGCGGATTATAACCAGAATGAAAAAATTCATCTTTATGACTACAGAATTTACTTAATTTAATTAGAGGAGATTTCATTATGTTTTAGGTTGAACTTCAAAATTTACACCATCTGTTGACTTCTCACCCTAGTCTTTAGTGATTCCTGTTGCTTCCTATTAGTTGAGTTAAAACTACACGTCTACGGATTTGGGGAATCTTAACGGCCAAATTCAAACCAAACCCAATCTGTCGCAAAGGAAATAAATATACCTAAAATCTATTGACCTTTGGAATGAAGTTCTGGTGGTGCTGGTTGTGCGCAGAGAAACCAGTCCCCACGTGACTATCACGTGCTCACCGCCATAACCGCGTCTCACACTCTACTTACCTAGCCATGTCCGATTCCGACTCTGGCTTCGATGACGACGATGATGAATTACTTCTTGGCCTTCTACGTGCCACTCTGACAAAAACACAAGATAATTCCACTCTTGGTCCTTCCCTGGTTTCAAAAAATATCCATCTACATACAGGAAATGCAAGCTTACCATCAAATCCTGCAAAGTCCTTGAACTCGTCAAATGCTAATGATGCTGCTTTGCTCCGGGCTCAAGGAGAAATCTCCATTCTCAGAGCACAGCTAGAGGCAGCCCAACATGCCAGAAATGAAGAGATACAGAAACTATACAGCAAAATGGACGCGGTCCAGAACTCGTCCCGGGAACACATTTCCACATTGAAACAGTCGGTGGATAAGCTTGAGGACGAGAAGAAGTTCTTGGCCAATGAAATCAGGTCTTTGTCCGGAACGAAAAGACGGAAATACTCCACTGCATCTGCAGTTTCCCAGATTTCTGCATCTGCAGAGATGGAGACACAGAACACCTCCAGATTTGCAACTGCACCCAAAACGATGGGGATTAAAGCAAACATGGGGACTGGAAAATCTATGGCAATGATGGGCCCGTCCAAATATCAAGTCACTGACGATTGGTCTCAGCTTTGCCTGCATATATGGAATTACACCATCAACGGTGGAAGTGCATCCAGCTTGGATTTCCTTTCTCGCATATGTTTGGAAAAGCCGCTATTTCTTGCTTCCGGGGTCTACGAAATCGAAACCAAGACCCCACTCCTGCAGGCCATCTGGACGGTGTTGTTGGGGTTGAAACAGATGCGGCTCGACGTGATAATAGAACGGTTTTGTCACGTGATTTTTGAGATGGTCTCGGGCCTTTTGGCGACCGGCTACTATGCCGGAGTGCCGTTTCTTGTGTCGTTGGTGTATGGAAGCATCAACTTCAAGAACTCGGCCGTGACCAAAGACTTGGCATTGGAGATTGTCCTGCAAGTGTCCACATACCTGCACCAATTCCTTCACGTATTGCAGGGAGAACAAGAGTTTGGAGATACCAATATACCGGAACAGACCCGGCTTCTCCAGAATGCCACCCTACTCTTTTGCTTTGATTTGTTGGAGAACACGGTTGTTATATGCACGCAGTTTGGCCCGTCGTTCATAGCGGAGATGTGGGCTCAAAACCGGCTTCAGCTCGATTTGATGAAGCAGATTCTCCCCGAGAACACCGAGAGGTTTGTTTCTGCTGCGCAGATCAACTTGGTGTACAATTTCATCGAGGTTCTCTCGGCATCGATGTCGGACGGAGAGTTATATGGAGGATTTTGCAACCAGCCTAGCTCGGACCGGCTGATCATCAAGTCGCTCATCAAGGTGCTTCTAATTGATATTCCGGCCAAAGCAGACTTTTCCTTTTATGGCTTGAACCGCATGATTGGCAATAACCACGACTTCTCGCTCCTTGAGCAGGCCATACCCAAAACAAGACCGGAGAACTTCGGCCCCGGGCTCGTAATGTTGCCCTTCCCCATCCGGCGACCCGAAGTATCGGAAAAAGACAAGGTACATATGCTTTTGGCCCATGAAACACATCTCCTCACGCTCCGCTTGCACATAGTCAAGCTCCTCGAGTGTGTGGTTGTTTCAGGAGGCATGGACTTGTTGAATCTGAAGGAGAACATCAAGTCGTTGGTGCGTATCATTGGGTTCGAGCAGAACCTGGTGATCCACCAGCCTCGCGACCCAAAGGTTTACATGAGGGTGGAGATCATAGGGGGCTTGATCCGGATCCTCTACTACATCATCGAGGAGCACAAGAACCTTAATGACTTGATTTTCCCCGAAACTCTCTACGAGGTGTTTGTGATTTTGATGCGCATAGCGTTTTCGTCCGACCTGCTTCTGGTGGAGGCCCACGGGCTTCTATCGGAGATCCGAAAACGGGGGATCACGGAAATCGGCGTGTTCAACCGGGAATGTGAGATGCGCAGCAGGGACGTGGCACACTTTAACCTTCACGATGCCCGGCCCAATAAGTTTGCAGAGTTGGCCAATATCGAGGGAGATTTTGCCAACGGGCTTGAGTTTCCGTATGACGGAGAAACCGTGGAGATATCACGTGAAATCTTGGCCGTGTGTGTGAACCACGACGAAGCCGACAATCTCTACTATAACATGACCCGGAGTCAGTGAGGAATTTTATCAAGAGGATAAAATGATGAAGCGGGGAATACGTGGAGGAATTTAATTGCATTGGGATTGACGGGGAATTTAGTGGTAATGAGATTTGAGTCGAGACTAAGCCGGACAAAAATTCTACGAAAGGACACGATACAGAAGAGTATTGTTTATTTCAAAGTCTGTCTATTTAGCTGTAGAGAAGTCAGCTAGGGTAGGATTGACGTGAAATGGAGTTTTTGACATTTGTGGCTTGACATTACAGACAATGAGGCAAATGGCAAGACAATCTGGCATTACTGACACTACAACGTGAGCACAAAAACAATAACACGGTTAGAAAACGAGGAAAAACAAGGGGAAACAAAAAAAGAGAACCAAACATCTTGTTAGTGGGCCAAAAGCGAAGGGAACGTTGCTTCTTTATTAGTATCACACGGCATCAAAGCTACTAATAAAAAGCCGAAGTAGAATAAGTTCACCTTTCGATCCCAAGAAACAACCTCGTACCCGCTATCACCACCGTGGCCTTAGCCAGGTTTTTCTCTGGCAAAAGGTGGTCCAGAATTGGACTCGTGTTCTTCCAAAGGGCCACGCTTTAATCCAGAGTATTCATTCATCTTCACAAGACAAACCCGAGAGTCGAGCTAAAATCGTCCCTTGGAATGCATGAACTCCGGCACACTCAGGCTAAAACACATCAGTCACGGGGTCAGCTTTTGACAGCGATACCTTATCTTTTTCCAGAATGACACCATTTCCAACGACTTTTTTCCCCATCACCGATTCATTCGTTTTTTCGGAAACAGTGGTAGTTTTGGCGCCGTTATGTAAGAGGTAAATGTCCACCGGAAAGCACGAGGGAACAAACCTCTTGGTGGTAATAAGTTGAAGTTTGTCAACGCCTGCGCAGGAGAAGTACTGAGCATTGTTAAGCTTCCGATTCTCATCCAACATCAAGTTGCTTGCAGTCATAGTAGGACCGAAAACCAACTTCTGCTCATGTATTCCAATGAAGCCATCATTCTCAGTGTTCAAGCTGATAGCGGAGTCCCCGGACATGTTGAACTCCACCGGGTCGCCCACATCAGGCCCGTAGCACATCTCGCTGTATGAAACTCCGTCACTTGGAGCAATATGGGCTCCTAGAGGCACATTATCTCCATTGATTCTGGCAAAAAACACATATGGCAAGTTTGCCGATACGGAGTTGTGTTTTTGGTGTCCTTCAGAAGAGACTTTACTCACTTTGTTGTGAGGCAACTGCAGCGTGGCCACGGAAGACTCTGTTCTATCATTGTAATGCAAGTCTTTTGGCTCTTCAATGGCTTCCTCCACATTCTTTGCGGCCACCACAGGAGCCTTGTGTTCATAAGGCAAGAGGTAGAGGTCCACTTCGAAGCATTCTTCAGGATTTGACTTCCTCATTTCGTAGAGAATGTTGCGTATTTTGGTGCTGCCAGTTCTTTTGCACGAATAGAAACGTCCATTCAAAAGCTTGTGGTCATTATCCAATTGCAAAGCAGTTGGCTCGACAGAAGAGCCAAACACAAATAGGGGCTTAGCAAACCCTACCACCCCCTGGTTGCGACCATAAGCGTGGTTTGTGTTTGTTAAGTTGAACTCGGTGGGGACAGCCAGTGGGTTTCCATAAGAAAAAACGCTTATACTATTCTCGAATTCCAGAAAAACTGAAGTGGAGAGTGGCATAAGCGTATCATTAACTTTTGCAAAAAAAGCCTTGGATTTGGTGGACTCTGCCCAAGCAGCGGACGCAATAAAAGAGGTAAATAACAAGTGACTTGTCTTCATGATTCTTGATGCTTATGAAAACAGAATTTTATGTCTGGCTTTATATGTGCTTCAAGAAAGACACTTTGGTAGTTACGGATGATGGTTCAACAATAGCTACGGCAATAGGAATCATTCCGTATGCCTTTGCGTACCTCCTTATGCATGAATAAATCCAAAGTTTATCTTATCATATGCCCAAAAATCACCTGTTAGACTTAACAATCGAGATCATTCGCAAGGGTCTTCAAACCAGTCATTCTCACTGGATGTTGTCGCTTTTTCTTCCCCGTAAGATTAGTGTCATTTCCGTTTTTTCAACTATGTCATTTCCGTTTTTTCAACTATGTCATTTCCGTTTTTTCAACTATGTCATTTCTGTTTTTCAACTATGTCATTTCCGTTTTTTCAACTATGTCATTTCTGTTTTTCAACTATGTCATCTCCGTTTCTCAACATGTCATCTCCGTTTCTCAACTATGTCAACATTCCATATACTGTGGACTCAAGAAAACCTATTTTCAAAATCCTCTTGTGTCCAGTGAACCCCAGTTCATTGAAAATAAAACGGAACTTATCGTTTGACCCATTAGAGTATTCCAAATCAACGGTGTGAACGTAATTGTCCAACTTAATGCAAGATATCTCCGTGAGATCATTAGGCCAGGATTTGTGAAAATCTTATTTGTTTCCATTGTGTTGAAAACCTGGCGCCGTAGAAACCAACTCGCTTTTTACGTGAGTGACGATGTACTTGTGTACACAAGTCAAAAAGGAAGAGTTTCTGCTATTCTAACACACCGCCAAAAATATCCATGAGCTGAAGAATAAAAAGCAAAAATTCTCTTGACACTGGAACCTCTGATATTAAAAAGTGTAGGTACCGGAAGTTTGCTGAGAATGCTGTTCAATACACTTTTCACATTGTTGTACTGTACACTGCTGGGTGCAGCATAGCTGTGAATGACCAGAATCTCATGCAAGTAAGACCCCAGTAAAAGGGGCCAAAAAATGAGTCATCCTTGTTTTGCTCCATATAACTAAGGAGGGGTTTGAAAATCAGCCGATATACATACTTTGGTCAAGACAGACCGTCCATTGGATGACCACACCATGTTCTACATCATAATTTCCAAATGTCTTGGTTCCAGCTGTACATGAATTTATGTACCTGGTCATCTTTTTTTAATCACTATCCTGATACTGCACACCGGATATTTATATACGAAGACTTCTTGTGTCTGGGGTCAACAAAGCAACCATTTACCCAGATCTTCTGATGCAGTTGTTCCTTTTGGCTGCTACCAAAGACTCCCCCGGGCCTTCTATGTAAAGTTTGACAACTGATAGAAGAGTTTCTTTACTTTAAGCTCTCGGGATGTTGGGAGAGTTATTTGTGGACATGAGAAGTTTCCCTTTATCTCGGTTTTTACCTTGGGTAATGGAACTGCTACTACCAAGGAAGGCAATGACTCCAATTTTTTGGTGACATCAACAATTAATTGTCTTTTTTTTTTTTTTTTTTTTTTTTTTGCTTTGGAGCCGTTCAACATCCACTTTAATTGAATCGAATGTTGTGTGTACTTCAAAGCTTTCTCTTTTTTACTTGTACAACTGACACTGCAGAATGAAGTGCTTCCTTCGAAGTAAAAGTGGTCAAGCTTCTTGAAATACGTATCTGGGATGGCAACAGTGTAATTTTCAAGACCCAATCCCGCCGTAAACCAACTCATATCAGGACAGCTAATGCCTGCGCTTGCAATTGGCCAATACAAGCCGTAGAGGTCTTGTTGCTTATGTGTAGGAAATGTTGTTTACTCTTGTCTACTCTACTCTTGTCTACTCTACTCTATTTTTGTCTACTCTACTCTTGTCTACTCTACTCTATTTTTGTCTACTCTACTCTTGTCTACTCTACTTTTGTCTACTCTACTTTTGTCTACTCTACTCTTGTCTACTCTACTCTCTCTATTCTTGTCCACTTCCACTCTCAGTAATCTCTACTTTAAATTCGGCAGTAAATGTCTAATAGTATACTGTATGTATCATGCACTAGATATGTATTATTACAGATGTCAAACCATAGTCAATATGTACATATTTCGTCATACAAGTAACTTCGTTTCTTGCACTGTTGGTCCTTGTATATTAGCACCCACTCCCATCTCCAAGGGACTTCAAAACCATTAGACCTTCCGTGCATACTAAGGGCCATTCACTATTTCATCTGCCCTGTTTTATGCATTCAAATGAACAGGGAGTAGAAGTAGAAGTGTAGTACAATAGAGAAGGAGTAGAGTAGGGGTAAAGTCTTCAAAGGGTAGGAAACCAACGGAGGAAACCAATCCAGAGACTGATGATTTAGATGATGATGAAATGGATTCCTTTCTGATCAAGGACTTGAATCTTTTGAACCGTGATTTGGGCAAGACCATTGCCGTGGTCACTATCGAGGACACTCTGGTATTGAACCTCGACAATTCCATCTCTTTAAGCCCTGGAATGGAACTCCAAAAATTCCATCTCTTTAAGCCCTGGAATTGAACTCCAAAAATTCCATCTCTTTAAGCCCTGGAATGGAACTCCAACAATTCCATCTCTTTAAGCCCTGGAATTGAACTCTACACAACCTATCAAGGACATCCAACAATCGTCAAGTCATTGAAGGTGAACGAAGATGTGGTGGGTGAATTCGCCAAGTGTGAGGCCTTCTTGCGTCAAAATTGGATGGCAGACAATAAGCACTTTTTGGAAAGAGCCAATAAGCCCAACGCAGTCAGTTTTCTTGCATATTTCATGGAAGTGGCTCAGAATTCCGTGAAAAAAACAACCCAAATTGCCTTTGGACCAGGTCAAAGAGCTTGTCCAGATGCAGTACAACCTCTTGCAGATCTACTTGAAGGAGAACGAGGCCAAGTTCTTGGAAGAAGAGCGTAAGATGAAGGAGGACTTTGGAACCGTGAATTTAAACAAGTTGTTGACCTCCGGTGTGCCTACAGCCGAGGACATTGCCAAGGCGCAGACAGAGAAGGCTGCACAAGAATCTGTCAAGTAGTCTCTTTCCTCCTTTGATAGAACTCCTTTGATAGAACTCCTTTGATAGAACTCCTTTGATAGAACTCCTTTGAACAAAGAACCAAACATGAAGTTTAAGAAGCGATCTTGACCATCTTTAAAGTAGGAGGGAATTTGAAGGAGCTTGAATGAAGGGTAAGGTGATTTTGGAATGGCCGAACAGCCTTATTTTAGACCCAGAGACATATATCACTTTTGAGAGCTCTCACATTTTGAATCCAGAGGTCTCTGCTTTTTGCCATCATCAGCTCTGACGTAATTTTGTAGACGTAATCTGTGATTTTAGGGCACACCAACTGTAGCATATTCTCAACAAATAATTAGTCCCTACAATGATAATTTGGAGTAAAAGAAACCTCCTTGTAGTAGAAAAAGCAGCTTATATGACTGACTGACTGACTGACTGACTGACTGACTGACTGACTGACTGACTTTCTTGATTCCTTTCTGAGACAATAACTTAGGTGCAGACTACAGACGGGTAAACGAAAATTAGGCCACCCTTCTAGCTACAAACTGTTGAAGTTGAGGATTCAATACATCCAAAGATGTACTCCATGTCTATGTGTGTCCATGTAAGCACGAAAGACAGGACTCGTCTAGGGTTGTCTAGAACTCGTCTAAGTTTGGTCATCTTCTTGGTGAAAACAATGTCGGTAAGAAATTGAGAACGGTGACAAACATAAAGAGGTGACGAGAATGTTCTTATAAGAGACGATCAAAAACTCTGGCGTTAAGACAAGGATCTCTGAGTATAGTTTAGACACAGATAAGAATAGAAGTGACCAAAATGATTATTAAAGGTCTTTAACTATAGGATGTCTTTAGGGACCAGAGTCATAAACGTCCATTTAATAGCTTGGGTAGTAAAGCTCAACACAAACGGAACGATCAAGAGATTGGGTAGTAAAGCTCAACACAAACGGAACGACTTCAAAATATCGCATTGGGTCAACTATAGAAACAAAGTCTTCGTTTTTCCGGCAGTGTCATTGGGAGTCAGTACTCACTCGTAGTGTTGAACAATGTACCTTAATAAATGTAGCGTGTTGACTCAACCACACTGACAAATTCATGAAGAACAAAATCAGTGTAATGGAAAAGAGTCTGGATTGATTAAGTATATAATACTAGAACGTACCATGGTGAACTTTCAGGATGGCAGACACAAACCTTCAACTTATGTTTTAGTATACATATTGATATACAGGGATATGTAAGTTGTACCTTATAAGACCAAAGTCTTAAACGAGGCGCGACCAGTGACCTGCACAGAGTGCTTCACTCACTCATTATTTGACCTGCACATAAATGCATTCTTGGTCTGCATACAATGCATCTACGAAGTACCTTGACTCCGTACGTGCTAGATACTTGTTGACAAAGCTTGATTTCTTCTCGACTTGATTCTTGGTGGTAAAGTCCCTGGTTAATTAGCACAAGTTTTGGTTTAGAGGGCCTGGATCCTTTGCAATCCACTACTAATACATTGATACTTAAAGACTGTACTGTTGGATTCTTGTTGTGACGTTAATACTAATTTATTTTTAATTGTTGATGATTCCCAAAAGGAGGAATCGGGGCTGCTGGTTTAGTGTTTTTAAGAAAAGGATAAGTCCTTAGCAAGTTTTGTTCTAACTCCTCAGACCGCCCGGTACCCCGCACAATAAGGACTGAGTAGGGAATTGGGTAGGGAATTGGGTAGGGAATTGGGTAGGGAATTGGGTAGGAAATTGGGTACAAATTGGGTAGAAATTGGGTAGGAAATTGAGTAGAAAATTGGGTAGAAATTGACTAGAGAATTGACTAAAAAATTGACTAGAAAATTGACTAAAAAATTGACTAGAAAATTGACTAAAAAATTGACTAGAAAATTGACTAAAAAATTGACTAGAAAATTGACTAGAAAATTGACTAGAAAATTGACTAAAAAATTGACTAGAAAATTGACTAGAAAATTGACTAGAAAATTGACTAGAAGGCCCTTAAAATCCCGTGTTAGTTTTAGGCAGAGATGTTTTATAATACCTCATAGAATCACTACCTATGGTGGATCTGACACAGTATACTAGGACTACACTATTGATCAGAAGACTAGTCCAGAATTACAAGTGACTAAAGATCTGCACTAGTCATTTCATTCATTGTCACTACAATAGGTCGTCACTGCAATTCATTTTACAAGGATATCAACTTCTTCTGTTCCTTGCAGAAACCCCAAATCCTTTCTTAAATTCATCTACAGTACACCAATGTGCAGGAAAAAGTGACGGGAAAAAGGACTGACTTGGAAAGTGACCGAGATGGTGTTTTAGAGAGTCCAAAAAAAACCCTGAAACCATTCTGTTCTTGCCATTCTGAAGTGGTTGCACATTTGTGGGCTGGCCAAGGCATTCACCAAGAAAATCCTCACTAGTCAAGTATGTTGGTGTAAGAAAGTAGTAAAGTAGGGAGACTAGTATTCATAGTGTTGCGGCACCAGGTGGAACAATAGTTTAACTATGGGCTAACATATAGTGGACTTTTCTTACTATAAGATACTGTCCTCGTAGGCTCATCAAAACTTGTAGTAATATAGTATAGTTGTTAGATCCACCATAGGTAGTGTTCTATCTATTGAGGTATTGTAAGTCTACGCTGTTAATCTTGGCAAAGCCCATTCCACTGTGCCACACCTCCACCATCATTTTACGAGGTGCCAGGAATGTCCTAGCAACGACCGTTGACTAGGCGATGCCATTGTCAAATACTTGAATGGTTCAGATTTCTCCTTCTGACGAATCTTCGGGAATGAACTTAATAAACAGAGCACCTCGTAACAACAAGAATCTAGTATAGATATTATAGATAGTATAGATATTATAAATAGTATAGATATTATAGATAGTATAGATATTATAAATAGTATAGATAATATAGATAGTATAGATAGTATAGATAGTATAGATAGTATAGATAGTATAGATAGTATAGATAGTATAGATAGTATAGATAGTATAGATATTATAGATAGTATAGTCTGTTGTGGGTTATGCATGGCTGAAGAAGCCTGTGGATCTGGATTGAAGTGGGTGATATAGTGACCAAACGGATAGAGCATTCAGTAGTGTAGAGTGTAGTAGAGTGTAGTAGAGTGTAGTAGAGTGTAGTAGAGTGTAGTAGAGTGTAGTAGAGTGTAATAATACTGTTAGATCCACTATAGGGAGGACACTACCTATAAAGACATATAGTATACATAGTATAGTAATATAGTATACATAGTGTAGTAATATAGTATACATAGTGTAGTATAGTGTAGTAGAGTGTAGCATAGTGTAGTATGTGTAGTAATATAGTATAGATAGTATAGTATAGATAGTATAGTATAGATAGTATACATAGTGTAGTATGTGTAGTAATATAGTATAGATAGTATAGTATAGATAGTATACATAGTGTAGTATGTGTAGTAATATAGTATAGATAGTATAGATAGTATAGATGGTAGTATAGTCATGTCTATATGGAGCAAGGATACTCTTCAGGCTGTTGATCTAGCAAAACACTACGAGTCGGGAGGAGTGCATGTGAACAGCTCTTCCATCCACGACAAGGCGACCATTCCCCATGGAGAAGTTAAGGCCAGTGGTACGGGCAGACTCAACAGCACATGGGGAATCCGGAGTTCCAGTATACCAAAAGGCAATTACCCTATCATAGGGCTTGTCTTTGGATTCAAGATTGGAAAAAAGGACAGTGGTCAAAGAATGTTGTTCGGAATTGAATGAATGAGTGAACAGTTGAAGGCCAGGATGATGGCTTAGAATTCTCCTTTGCTCAAGTTACCTGCGATATCCAAATAAAGGGCAATAGGGTTGAAAGAACATGGCTGGTTGAATACAAGTTGATGTACTGTGACTCTCACACGGTTGGTCCTTTTGATCAAGTCCAAATGGTCCATATCAACAGCTTGACACTGACCATGCCGTCGTTTTCGGTATGAAAATCCCCGTTTTTAATGATCCCACACCTGAGGATCGAGTAGTATAGTATACATAGTATAGTATGTGTAGATAGTATAGTATGTGTAGATAGTATAGTATAGATAGTATAGTATACATAGTATAGTATGTGTAGATAGTATAGTATGTGTAGATAGTATAGTATGTGTAGATAGTATAGTATGTGTAGATAGTATACTATGTGTAGGAATATAGTATAGATAGTATAGTAGAGTGTAGTATAGTATACATAGTATACTATGTGTAGTAATATAGTATAGATAGTATAGATAGTATAGATAATTAGTATAGCAAAAAAAAGGCATCTAATCAATAGTTAAATGAGTCTTGTATTTTACATTGAGTTAATAGTCTGAACAAATATCTGACAGTGTCCGATTCTTGTGTAATGTAGTACCGATGGCCTTTCTTCTGGAAGGTCACATACACATAAGGAAGACCTAGAACTCGTGCTTTTAATGTAAGGATTAGAGCACAAAAAAACAGGCTTTATATACATAGAATCACGGCCTGTATATAGGCTCGGCTTAAAAATGGACAGCCGATATACTGCAAACTTTAGGGGAAGTGTTTAGTGTTCCAAGATATATTCATAGTACACTACTCCAACATATAGTAATAGAGTATGGTATGGAGTTCAGTTGCAGTTATAGCTCACTTTATTAGTGTACTATTTTGATAGGCCATTTCGTATATACCCATACTGAAATTAGGAAATAGGTTGGTGTAGAAGTGAGTTCTGGAGGTGAAAGTCTGGGGGTGAAAGTCTGGGGGTGAAAGTCCGGAGGTGGAAGTCCAGAGGTGGAAGTCTGGGGGTGGAAGTCTAAGACTCATTCCTTGTATTCTACGTAGCCGTCAGTTTGCCTCATCAGACACATGCAGAAAACGGAAACAACTTCACATATATCTGACGCCAAGTTCTAGGCTTTTGCCAGTTCGATAAAAGTTCCTAGAGACTTCCACAGACTGTATATATTGGCACACTCTCCAAGAGTCAAGCCCAACATGATCACACGAGGGTAGTACACGATTTTCAGCAGAGCAGGCAGTCACGTCGAGCCAGTTCTTACTCTACGGCAGTTCAAATGATGATGTATTAGTTACACAGATTAGGCGGAGTCAGCCACGGACTTGAAGCCGTTGTGGAATCTCTTGGTCACGTGCTTCAAGTAAGCCATTCTACCGGTACCAGTAGTTCTTCTTCTCTTAGCCTTCAAAGCCCAGTTGTGGGATCTCATCTTAGCAGCAGGGTAGCCACAAGAAGCACAGGTCTTCTTTTGGGCGTGGAACGAACGCTTTCCACATCTCTTACATAAAACATGAGACTTGTTGTGTCTCTTTCCCATAGATGGTGTACCCTCTAGACGTTAGTATCAAGAACATAACTCCAAGAACAAATCTTCCATAGCCCATTGAATGACCGATGTCCACTACAGAATCTGGTATTGCTTGACTATTAAGGATTGAATAAAAAGCCTTAATTGTTTGTCGTGAATAAAAAGCTTTGATTACTTGTTGTAATAAAAGCTTGAATTGTTTGTCGTAATAAAAGCTTTGATTGTTTGTCGTAATAAAAGCTTTGATTGTTTGTCGTAAAAAGGCTTTAATTTCGGTTCTTCGGCACCCACTAATTCAATAATTGTTCAATAATCTCTGAGGGACACGTTCGGTTGGAGCGGAAAGATTTGTTTGGCTATAATGATGGTGCCATGACGATGGTTTGACCATGTTGGTTTTTTTTGGTTTTACATACTACCCATGTTTGCTGATTTGTTTCTAAAGTGAAGTGGATGAAAATTTGAAAGAGCCTTGATGGAGTGTGCGGGCGTGGGAAAATTTTGTGCTGCATGCACTCCCGCGCGTCACATGCCATAGGGCTCGAGCCCTCATATTCTCACTTGGTCACGGCCCTCGCTAGTCTTCCACACACTCCACTCTTCCATGCACTCCTCTCTACTACACTCCACTCTTCCATACACTCCACTCTTCCATACACTCCTCTCTTCCATGCACTCCTCTCTACTACACTCCACTCTTCCATACACTCCACTCTTCCATACACTCCTCTCTACCCTACACTCCACTGCACACCATTACCCCCATCTCCTACTATGACAAGTCTACTACAGTTATTTTTTTAGTTTGATTTTGGACTATGCGTTATATACAAGCCAAGATTTTGCTAGATTAATGTGGCTGTGTTTTACTGCCCTGAACTCAATATAGTAGAGTATGTAGTGTGCAGGACACTGAGTACAATAGTCCAGCCAACAACTTACACCATGGTATTATAGACTATGGTTATACAGTACACCACTATACCTACATTATTATACTCTATGGTGCTGTAAACTGTTGTGATGCTTAGTTAGGATTCTTGGTCCTGTATATAAGGCTGTGATCTAGACTGATAATCTTCAAGGCTCTGAAAGATCTAGTTTTGATAATTCAAATTAGATTAAGGATAGTTAAGGCAGTCTAAAGCTTATTGTGCACAGTGAAGTGAGGACGTGTAATTCATATATGGAGTGTATCAGGATAAGGGCTTTAGTTATAGTAAGGTAGAAACGGGTGGCTTATTGTGCAGGTCAAACCCTAACAATGTCTATAATTTCAGTCTTAAAATACTGGTGTGTACTTTCAGAGTGTACTGTAGTGGTATATTTTTATGTGCAGGATACATATAAGCATTTAATTATCCACCAATATCTTCAATTTAAGAGGTCTATTTTTTCTTTGAGATGGTTTTTATATATTCGGGTATTAAAGGAACTTTTTTGTACATCTTTAATTGCCTAGAAAACTGTCAGAATTATTTCTAGATACCAGTACTGCATGTGGCAGGACAGTATTTGAACAAAAGAGTCAAATGTCTGGATGTTTTATTGTATAGAGGACTCTAGAGGACTTTAGGGAATTGTATATAGCTGTAGAAAACTGTAGAAAAACTTCGAGACTCTAAAGTGTTTCCTTGAACTATTTCTGTAATGTTCTGTTGACCGTAGTGTGTGGTAGTATGCAGGACTGCCATCATACCCTTGAATTGTAGACCTACTATTGGAGAGATAGACTTCTGTGCTGAAATTTAAGCAGTTTAGGGATATTTTATTATGTTAAAATAGGCCTAGTTCTTGGGATGGGGCCAGATCTGAAATTTCCGGAGGTCCCCCATTCAATTCCTTCATTAATTGCTCCATTCTGCCACTACAAACTTTCCCAGTCGAAATTTTCCCGTTCCAATTTACAATTATCCACGTCTTTTGACATCTGAAAGATTATATCTCGACCCATAGCCTTTGAAAGAAAATAAAAAGCCAGGTACTTTTCTCTGTACTGCATACGGACCCTGGCTTTATATATATATATATATATGAATTTTTCTACCATCCACAATTGTATACCCATGAATATCTGACATCTGGACTCGGAATATATTGCCTCGCTTCATTGTCACTAGTCGAAACCAGAAATTCGTAACTCCCTAGATCCCCTACAGCAGTAGAAAAATATAGTCAATAATATGAGAATAAGTACCAGCCTTATACTCCTAGATTCTTTTGGAAAAAAAAAAGAAAAAAAGATAATAAGACACTTAAGATGTATTTATTTTCCTTACACGCAATAACTTCGCTGTCACCGAATTGTACCGGTGTCTTAGAGTGGTGTGTAGATTTAGGTCCGGAGTAAAGTCCTGTATAGTGAGCTTTTTTGAACTCTACAGTTCGTTACTCTGAGCCATCAACCTTAAATAGACTCCATGAAGCTGGTTTGAAGCCCCAAAGCTTTTTAGGTGTGGTAGGGCATGTATGTCAGGGCCCTGATAATATAGACCTGGACAGTTTGGTATATCTGATAGCTCTGTAGGGCACGTGACGTGAAGAATATTTGCGGCCGGATAGAAATATTCTGGGATGTTCCGAATTCGGTAATAACATTTCAAAAAGGAACCTCAATCAATCATAGTAATCCAAAAGATGAATTTTTTGAAAAATTTCGAGGACATTTTCACAAGTTTACAAAATGTATACTCTCACATAGCTGCAAAATTAGGACAAAAAAAGGTACCAAGAAACAAAAACGACACCAAAAATACAAAACACCAAAAAAACAAGTTAAATGTTCAAAAAGTAATTAAGCAACTACGAAGAGATTCCGAGGTCAAAGAAGAGAAAAATAGAAAGAACGTATGTTCAAATGTATGGGATATGGATAAATTGAGGAGCGCACGACCATTATGAATTACAGTGAGGTGCACCATGGTCATTCAACAATACTCATTTCGGTCAAAACTTAGTTAATTATTATAGGAAATTATGTATTGAACATGTATGTATAATCCAACCCATTGGATTTTTTCTATACACTACTATTAAATTACATTCCTCCACTTAATGTACACTACTCTAACACCAAATTCCACCAAATTCCACCACTACAACGTAATATAGCCCAATAAATTTAACTAAATTTACCTAAATTTCACTATATACAGAGCAATACAGCAATACAGCAATACAGAGCAAGACAGTGCAAGACAGTGCAATTCAGTGCAATTCAGTGATACAAACCAAAATAGCGTACTGACATCTCGTGAACTGTAAGAGTAAGTGTGTCCCTAAGACATGGGAATTTCTTGAATATGGTGATCCAAGGACTTATATAGACTGCATAGTGTTCTACTACCATGGCTTGATGGACATTAAAATAGTGGCTTGAGTATATTTTTGAGGCTCGTTAGAGTTTCTAGCACTGCCATGAAAATTCTTTCCATATATTCTAATACTCTGCTACACCCTACTACACATTATAGTACACATTATAGTATATATAGTACAAATTATAGTACACATTATAGTATATATAGTACACATTATAGTACAAAGTATACTACACCCTACTACACATTATACTACAAATTATACTACAAAGTAAAATACACATTATAGTACACATTATACTACAAATTATATACAAATTATACTACACATTTGTTAGATCCACGATAGACAGGACCCTGCTTATAGAGGATTCATGAAGCCTACTCTTTCCGATCGTATCAATAGCCATTCCAAAAGCCGTGTTACAACCATCGCTCCACGAAGTTCCACGATGGTCCTTTCCAATATTCTGAAACAATTCCTACCATTGTTGTAGTGGAGAGTTTTCCGGTACTACGTTTCTCTCAAAGTTATTTAAGCCGCTTCGGCTCCTCTCTTTGAGGAACCATCAACGAGCAAAGTATTAGTAAGGCATAATATATTAAAGAGCATAACAACATTGTACTACTGTATTATACACTATATTGTACAACTGTATTATACACTATATTGTACTACTGTATTATATACTATATTGTACAACTGTATTATACACTATATTGTACAACTGTATTATACACTATATTGTACTACTGTATTATATACTATATTGTACTACGGTATTAAACACTATATTGTACAACTGTATTATACACTATATTGTACTACTGTATTATACACTACATTATATTACTGTATTATACACTACATTATATTACTGTATTATACACTATATTGTACTACTGTATTATACACTATATTGTACTACTGTATTATATACTATATTGTACTACTGTATTATACACTATATTGTACTATGTGTTAGATTCTTGTAGAACGTATTGTACTATGTTAACTATTTATCCGTTGATAGTTCCTCAGCAAGAGGAACCAGTGCGATTTATATAGCCTTTGAAGAGAAACGTGGCAGTGAAAACTCTTCACCACGAACAATGGTGATGATTGTTCGTGGCATCTTCAAAAAGGGGCCATCATTGTTGATGGTCGAACGCCGTGGGACGGCCTTCGTGGTAGCCCTAAATAGGATCGGGCAGAGAGACTTTCTAATCCCTCCATAGGTAGGTTACTACCCATGGCGGATCTGACACTATGTACTATCCTGCTACACCAAATGAAGCACTGGGATTAATTAGAGCATAGAAGACTACAGTAAAGATTTTCAGTATAATGATCTTCTGGCTTAACTCATGACTACTAGTACTACTGACCACTTTCGTTTCTGAAATTATTACTGATTGACTAGGACTTGTTACATCCACTATAGGCACTCTATCAATAAGATATTAATGCTGTCTGATTCTAAAATGGCCATTACATAACACCGTTGAGCTAGAAATATCACCGCTGTTGGTCTGGTGAACTGTTTTTAGAAGCGACATTCTTTAACAGCTGTATAAGCCTCTCAGTTTTCCTTTGAGCATCAACGAATATAGCAACAATTAGCTATCAAACGAACAAGATTCTGACTACTAGTACTGGCTATTAGTACTGGCTACTAGTACAGACTACTAGTACAGACTACTAGTACAGACTACTATTATGGAACACTTTTAAGTAAAAATCAGCAGCTACGTATTAATTAGTAACTAGTCATGTGATATTAGCACCCAGAATCCTTGACTATTGGTGGCTGGTTAGTAGTATTAGTGTAGCCACTATAGTAAGCAATAACCATCACAACTAGAAATGAAAAGATATTCCTAAAGCCATAAAGACATAAAGACATAAAGACATAAAGACATAAAATTCTATCAAACTTGCTTTTTGTACTGGAATTCTATCAAACTTGCTTTTTGTACTGGAATTCTATCAAACTTGCTTTTTGTACTGGAATCAATGGATGCTACTAGCAGAGTCGTGTAGTATAAAGGAAGGCTATACTTATAGTAGTAGTAATACTTCTTTAGTAGCAAGATAAGTGTAGAGTCAACTCTTTTTATAGTGAAATTCAACATATACACCAAACCTTTACTTACCATGCTACCAAAGGTTACCTTGATACTGAACGTTATATTAGATACAGCTCGAACTAATGATTTTGGCATGATTTCTTGACGTCAGTGCAAAACAACTGGTCTGCCAGAGGAGAGGCCCGAGGCATATGCATCTGAATACAAATCCTTGTGGTCTTGTCCAGGTCCGATCTTGTCCCGGGATCTTGCTGATACCCATAAATATGGAGTAGATCTCACGCGTACCCATACCAATGGCTTAATAGTACTAGCACCAGTACATATTATTCAATAGTTTATTTGACTAATAGCACCAGTACATATTAGTCAATAGTTTATTTGACTAATAGCACCAGTACATATTAGTCAATAGTTTATTTGAATACTAGCACCAGTACTTATTATTCAATAGTTTATTTGAATACTAGCACCAGTACATATTATTCAATAGTTTATTTGACTAATAGCACCAGTACTTATTAGTCAATAGTTTATTCGGCTACTAGCACTAGTTAGTGGCTCGGAAGAGTACTATCATAGTAAGTAGCCTCGTAGTTCTATCGACCATATAGAACCATGCTTCACCGTCCATTATCGTCTGATTCTCGGCTCCCCTTGGATACTATTGTCTGATATCCTCCACACACTTCTTGCCGTTGACTTCAAATACATAGAGTGGAGGGTATACAGGCCAGTGGTTCTCCCCCAACGGCTTCTCTTGGCCACACAAGCTCGCGGAGTCCAATGGGAGACTTGTTGATGATACACTCCATTTCAAGCGGTCTTGGTATAGATACATGGTCAAAAAGACTGTACTGCAGCTCTTCTCTATTGGGAACGGAAAGCTCCAGAAACGTGGGGCTTCGAAAGTGTTTACTTCAGGAGACTATGTACAGTGTCCTATAGTGTGAACCAACCAGTGAAGAATACGCCATGGTAAATCACAGGTTCTCTTGGTGCCGCAACATGGTTCCGGATCTGCATTAATCCACAGTAAAATTATACCCTATAAGGTTTTACTATCATAAATCAGTTTTACTAGCATAAATCAGTTTTACTATCATAAATCAGTATTACTAGCATAAATCAGTTTTACTAGCATAAATCAATTTTGCTATCATAAATCAGTTTTACTATCATAAATCAATTTTACTAGAATAGAAATATAGGCACAAAAAGGGATGTCCTATGAGAGTACATTAGTATAACAAATGTAGTGGCCGACTTCTGTTCAAATGCCTGGTTTGGTCAGGAAGAATCGGTTAGGAACAAAGTCACGGAGACAAAAAATATATGTAAGTTCCTGCTGAAAGTACAGTTTTTATTCTACCATTATTATTCCACCATTATTATTCCACCATTATTATTCCACCATTATTAGTCCTACAGTATCAGGTCTACTAGTACTATTAGATCACTAATTATACTATAGAGTGTATGATATCCTCCAATTTTTGGGGCTTATATAACACTCCAGTTGGAAGAATGGTAGTGTACATTAGACTATACCCCCATTTTTGCACTACTTCATACTAACTATACTATACTATACTATACTAACTATACTAACTCTATACTATCTATACTATCTATACTATACTATACTAACTATACTACCATCTATACTATACTAACTATACTAACTATACTACCATCTATACTATACTATCTATACTATCTATACTATCTATACTATCTATACTAACTATACTAACTATACTAACTATACTAACTATACTATACTGTACTATCTATACTATGTATACTATACTATCTATACTTTCTACACTCTATACTAGTCCAAATTGCACTATTTCTAGCTAAAATACTATGTACTGAACGTATTAAAAGACTCATGTTAGAGTCTATATGGCCACATAATAAGATTGGTATAGACAGTTTAGACTATAGAATAATCTGTCCAGAGCACTAAAGCTGGCTGCACAAGACTACTACAGACTACAAAGTAATTAGTGGTGGAATCTGAACTAGTAGAAAACTGAATCAGGGTCATCCAGAAAACTTAGTACCAGCACCAGATTATATACTACTACTTGGGAGAGACGACTAACTACTTCTAAACTAGTGTAAAGAGTAGAATAATACACCAGTCGAATGGTCATAAACATCAATTCATTTGCAATTTAGGTTTTCATATGGCACACCATTACGGACCTCCATTGGCTTACTACTTCAAGGCATTGGCCGCGATCCGGAGAATTGGAGTGAGGTAGCCGAAACCAATCAAAGATGAGATCTCGGCAAGAAGCAAAAGCAGGCCTTGGGTGAGTTGCAAGATTAGAGGAATAATGTCCTCCACATTACGCCGTTGGTATTGAACGCTCCGCTTGTTCTTGCTGACAACCTGGATCTCGTCGTCTCCAATCATATCTTGCAAGGGCATACCTTCAATGTCTGCAATCTCCTCCACCTTCTTGAGAATGAGCGAAGTGAACTTCTTGATGACCGCCATAACCTCACCTGGGTTATCAGTCACATTCTCCTTCTGTTGTCCTCCTCCCAGCATGGCTGTACTCATTTGGCTCCAGACATCACCCATGGGAGAATTTGTGTCATTTGCTTGGGGATTTGTTGCCTCACCAGGGAATTCCACACCAGGGTTTCCGATTGGGAATTCGTCTGGGTTTCCGTCTGGGATTCCATCTGGGATTCCGTCTGGGTTTCCGTCTCGGTTTCGAGTCCATTCACAAGGAGGAGCAACATCATCCTCACCCCAAATATAACCGCCTTCGGGCACTCCTCCACAACCGGCTCCTCCTGATTCTCCTTCCTTCATAGGTGGTACTGGGCATCCTCCACCCCCTTTACACCCTGGAGGGGGAGAGGGAGGCATATCTCCAGGGGGCGGTGGAGCGGCGTCGGGCGGAGCTAAGGGTTCTTCGACCGGTTTGGGTTTGTCTCTGGGGTCTTCACGACGGTTTCTGTTGCCGATGTGACCTGCTAAAGTGCTCAGAGCAAGCAAAAGGGAAAAAATGTAGTTGAATTGCATTTTGTATTTTTTGATAAAGTCAACGACGGGCTCTCCACCGCCTTTTATATACCCTATACACCATGATGGGCTTGGTGTATTTGCTGTCGATCAGCACTTGAGGGTAAGTGGAGTTCGGTAAAAGATCAACCAAAGGAGGGTACTATTCATCAAAGGATAGTAAAGGGTAGTATTGATAAGGTGGTATTGATCAGAGACTGCCAAAAGGTAAGTTCAGTATAGGAAGTAATTCAATAGTCTGGACAATCGAGTTAACTACCCAGGTAAATTGCTGGTTGATCCCAAGAAGTCTGCAATTGGGGAAAGAAGGAAGGGAAAGGGACGGGAAAGAGGATTTGGACAATCGCATTCATGCTCATTATCAACCAGGACCTTTCTATGATCACATGATCTTCAGGTAATATGATAATAGTCCAGGATTATAGGACACCAGGATATTAGGCAACAGGGGAAAGGATAGCAGGGTATCAGGATTTCAGGATTTCAGGAGTTCAGAAGTCCAGGATCTTCAACATCTAGAGTACCAAAATGATGGTCATAGGATAGCACGCCATAGGATATTACGGTAATGGAAAGTCAAGACCAGCATACTAAGATCTCCAATCTTTTCGGTAATTGCAGTCTTCCCAGTATTCTAGTACTTCCAGTATTTTCAGTGTGCCAAGGATCTTCATGATCTTCACTGAACAGACTCACTGGAAGGTATTGACTGGGCCTTGACTGGGCCTTGACTGGACCTTCACCAAATAAGACTTGCAAGGTTCTTTGGATTTTAGATGGCGACTTTGGAAAACCAGAATTGTCCTTCCAATCAAATTAGAAGTCTCTAGCCCCACACTTGACTTCTGTCTCTGAAAATTGCTCCACTTGCTTTTCTGATAAGATATGCACGGACTGCATACACCACCCTTGATTCCACCCCAAACTTTATCTTCTCCAACCAATTCTTGAGCTTCCGCCTTAGCAAACTTATTCTTTAGATAAAGAAGTATCTCGAATACCATCATGATTGACCAATTCCAACTCTAAAGCCACATTTCTTTTCATCTGGGATCACTTTATCACACTTTCTCCAGTCACGTATGTGAAAAAGCCAACCAAAAGCCAAACCCCACTATTAAGCAATAACTAATCAGACAGAAGCTAATGGTTGGCATAGCTTAATATTGGCATAAGCTTTTTGAACTTTCACTTAGAGCGGTCATTCAGTATTTCCAATTTCTGAGGTTAGCAAAATTCGGAACCCAATTTCCAGCTCATCACCTAATTTCTCAATGAGTCAATCTCTTGAAAAATTTCGGATTTGGAAACACTCGGCTTCTTGGAGGTTGACACATAACAAGAGGGGTGGAACGGTCGTGCGCTGCACAAAAAGCGACTAGCGAAACCTCCCGTCATAACATTTCGCGGCGCGTTTCGCGTTGTTTGTTTAGACTTGATCAAAGCCGCGTCTAGCGTGTCTACTGCTGCATGAAATCTGCTTCACAGAATATTCTCATCCACTTCTCTTGATATTTCAGCAACTCCTTTCGAAGAGTCTTTAAAACAAAGAAACTTCACAAAGAAACTTCTAAAAAGAAGCCAAGATGTCTGAGTCCCAGTTTCCGCCTTCGTCGCCGCTTCTTGCTGCACCAGAGCATAATGACCCCTTTGCATCTCCTCTCCGCAGCAAAAACCACACTTTCCAGAAATCCTTCGTCCTTGACGATTCTCGGGGCAGGGACAACTATCCCACTCCAAACCCCTCGTCGACTCTAGGTCGTTCTTCCTCGCCCCAAAGACACGAAGACGATTTGGAATCAAATGAAGCACAAGTCTCAGACCAGACCCCAAAAAGCACCCATGATAGTAAGTCTTATGGAGTTTCCATTAATAAGGACTTCAATATCGTCAACCCACATTCGCTGGTGTTGCGTGTGCCTTTGGTCAAGTCCCCTTTGACTATTGGCCGCAGCTCTCGGTCCTGTGATATTCACCTTAACAGAAAGGGAAAAGTGGACAAAAGTGTTTCCAGAATCCACCTCAAGATAACCCACTCCCCGGATTCCATGACCTTGTCGTGTATCGGCTATAATGGATTTGGAATCATTGTTCCTCGGGTGTGTCACGTGAACAAGGACCCCGAGAGTTCCGATTCTAGTCCCGTTTACCTGCTTCGGGAAACCGGAAAGCCTCTCGTGGCCAAAAATGTATCCAAAACCATCCACTTGGACTACCAGCACACAGAATTCTATGTTTCACGGGGAGAAACTGTGAAAATGCCAAGGTTTCCCAACGTCTTGGTGCAGATCGGGTCCTCAGTCTTATTGGTTAATCCAGATGATTGCGATGAAGAATTGACCGATGATGAATACTCTAAGGAGAAGAAGAGTGAAGTTGAGACCTTTGAGAAGGAAAACGAAGTCGAGACTAGTCAAGCTGAAGTCGAGACTAGTCAAGCTGAAGTCGAGACTAGACAACCTGAAGTTGAGAAACAAAAAACTGAAGTCGAGACTCCCTTGGCCATGACCTCTTCAACGCCAAAAACCCCTCTGAAGTTCCACCAATCAATGGAAACCCCGTCTTCTTTTGAAAGCACTCCATCAAAAGGTTCTAGAAAGCCCTTGGGCGAAAAGTCAATAAACTTGCCCGAAAAGCAAGGAAAAAGGAAGATACAGAAAGAGCGTACGGAGAAAGAGGGTTCGGTGGAGGTCCAATCTGCTTCTCCTGTAACCGTGGAAAGAAGAGCCCGCAGCGAAGAACCACCGGCCAAAAGAGCCAAAAAAGAAAAGGCCATCCATGATGCCAATGGTAAATTGATCATCGACCACGAGAGCATCAAAGGACTCCAGAATAGGCTCGAAATCGAGAACATCCTTATCAACCACCTTGCCTTTTCTCGGCTTTCATCCACTCCCGCTTCGGTCTTGAACACCATTCTGGTGGCCGTCACGGAAATCTCGCTTCCACAACTCAGAGCCATCCTCCACAACGTCCCATGTATTGGCGTCATCTATAGACTGGGCAAAGACGCAGCTGGAAAACCCTTGGAGGAAGAGTACTACTACATGCCAGAACACGACCAAGACCCGGAGAGAAACCAGCTTGTATCGCTGATAAAAGGTCATGGTGGTTTGCGGGCATGTAGGAGAACCCACAAGCAGTACTATTGGAAAAAGCCTGCTCCCATCAAGAAGTGATTCTTGAACCTTTGCATTATTCAGATCACTGTACCAACTAGACCAATAAATTGTATTGTATTTCCGTTCATCCTCCTCGTTTTTTCCAACCTTTCATCTTTAAGCCTTAGCTTTGCTCTTCTTTTGAATCTTGGAGTCAGGCTCCAATTTCACAACTGTGGTTTCGAGCAGTCTCTTAGTCACATTAATCACCCCTTCAGAAGAGGTCTTCTGTACATCATGCTCGTGCTTCACCACCACTCCATCCACCTGATTTACCCCATTATCGAGATCAGAGAGATCCGCTGCAAACATAACCAGCTGTGCCCATCCTGCATACGGGCCAAACAAATCTTGGAGGTGTTTTCTGACCTGGTGGTATGCCTTTGGAGTCTTGGGGCCTTTAAACTTGTAGTCACGTGTAGCAATCTGCATCACATGCGTATCCACAGGCACCACATCATGCTTATCCAAAGCCATAAGACATATGCAGTCCGCCACCTTGGGCCCCACTCCTTTAAGCTGAAGGAGATAGTCGTGGGCTTCTTCGTAGTTCATTGTGCGGAGCTTGTGCAACGATTCAAGCGTGATTCCGGGCACTTCCTCATCCACGAACATAGCTGCAGTTTGCTGGATGTATTTGGCCCTGTATCCAAAGCCAAGGTCCCGGAGTTTCGCCTCGACTTCAGAAGCAGCGAGTTTTTGGGGTTGTGGAAATGAAAAGTGCTTGGTTCCCTCAAATTCCCCAATGTAGTCACCGAATTCGGTGCACAAGGCATCGCACATCTTGGAAATGCGCTTCACATTATTATTGGACGAGCAAATAAACAGCACCACCGTTTCCCATGGATCCTGGCGCAACATCCTGATACCAGGGAAATGAATGAAGGACGTGACTTTTCCACTGGGGCTGTGTTTCTTCTCGATGCTGGTCCAGAACTCGTATAATGACTCCACATCGACAGCAAGATTGAAGTAGTCTGTGATAAACTCGAGCGGATCCGGATTAGTGCCGACAGCTGGTATGTTTGCATAGTGGAGCTTCTCCTTATCCTGTTTGAGAAGAATGATTTGGTCAGGAGCAGAGAAACTCCACACATTATTGATATTCTTCCAACGGAACGTCTGGCCACATCTAAGTACTCTGGCAAGGGAAAGCTGGCGGGAGCTGAGGGGAATCAGTTTCCATACGAAATCCACCGTCATGATAATCAAGTTTTAGTTTTTATATTCCGAAGTTCTTGCTATTCCAAGGTGTTTGCCGGATGCAATCTAAAGATGGAGATGGACGTGCAGGCCAGTCAAGACGCGCGATGGGTTTCCAAATGCGGTTAATGATCTGCATCAATTAGTCTTATCGTTGATCAGCCATAAAATCAACAAAGAAAAAACAAAAAGAAGACTTGGAATTTCGGGACCGGAATAGATTCCTGTAGGTACAAAAAATAGACCGGAGAGTCCAGAGAAATATCTGCGTAATTCTAGTGGAGTAGTCACGTGAATCAATGATTGATAGTCCAATTTCGGCATCGTAAGCTGTAGTCGCGTCAAAATCGACTCGAAAATATTGTTTGTATTGGCAAGCGGTGGTAATAGTTTCACTTTATGACCACTTCATCGATCACAATGCAAGTGAAGTTTAAACGGTCTTTTTTTCACTATTCCCTTTTTAATTCTTGGACAGCTTTAAATTGAATTCTTGGAGTTATGTTTTGGAACACGCCTGTATTG
The DNA here is from genome assembly GCA_002374735.1 of Metschnikowia sp. 13-106.1. Classification (NCBI taxonomy): domain Eukaryota; kingdom Fungi; phylum Ascomycota; class Pichiomycetes; order Serinales; family Metschnikowiaceae; genus Metschnikowia; species Metschnikowia sp. 13-106.1. The sequence continues at coordinate 132,948 of NLAL01000016.1, forward strand.
ATCCATAAAACTTATGGCCAGCCTCATGGTTGCGGTTTTTTGGTTGTAAGTCTCACAACTCAATTTCATATCCATCTCTTCAAGCCATGGAACTATTCAGTTTTGCTCTGCATCTCCTTAAAGAGATACATAAAGGAACAAAACATTTCTATTCGAAGGCAAGTTAGAATACAAACCAAAGTTTGCCCTAACTTATCTAGTAAATAATCAAATTAGAAAACATCCAAAATAGAGACAAGCTTGGAAACCCTAAATAGCCTTAAGTAAAAAGTTAATTCCTGAAATAACTCGTACATCTCAAAATGCAACCAGATCCATTTCCAAAACATTGTTGATTATTTACCACTCTTTTTTGTTTGGCGTTGTCACTTGGTGTAACGGGGGAAAAGTGGTTGCAAATCGCACGGGGGAAAAGGGGGAGGCTTTATAGTTTTCAGGAGCGGGGAAGAAGTGCCACAAAAGCAAAACCACAAATATATAAAGCACTCGCATTCCACAAAAAGCACCTTTTTTTGTCCCCCTTTTTCATTCTCTTTTTCTGTCGAACGGCTGCAATGCATCCTCACAAATCGCTGCGAACTACGAAACGTCGCTGAAGCCACTTGCGCGTCTGGCTACATGCACTACCGCTGATTCACACTATTGAAGTGTTAGGCAGGCACGTGAACATAGACATTTAGATCAAAGCCCAAGATCGAAGACCGAGGCGTAATATTACAAAATTTTAGTACTTTAAGGTATAGAGACATTGAGTACTGCATAGCCTGATCTGACACACCACTACTCAATGGAACAGTGTCCGCTCTGCTTGAAAAGCTTCCCCCTCCAGATCATAGAACGCCATGTCAATTCGTGTCTAGATGCACACGAAGCGCCACCGGAACCAAAAACAGGACAGGGTGACGTGACGGAGCTTGAAGAGCTACCGAAAGCCACCTCCACACAGAATGCAGTCCCCATTACCCAATTGAGTCCGAATTCCGAAGAAAGGCGACGTGAAGCCCCAAGAGAACCGGGAAACGTGTTTGCAGCATTAGGGCTCAAAAGTAGCCAGAAATCCCAGGATAAGATGAAAAAGGCCAGTGCAACGTTGACAAGTATCTTGATAGCTGAAAAAAGACTCAAACGGAAGCAAGAGGAGCTTGAAAACCGCATCAAGCGGCGGACTTTGGGCCAGCCAGACACCCAAGCTACTGAAAAACCCCACAAAGCTGATCAAAATGGCGCAATCGATCCAAAAAATGAGCCCAATAGCGATGACCCTAATGGCATTGGCCTGAATGAAACTGACGTAAACGGCAAGAATGACCCGAATGGACCAAGGGAGCAGCCAAGCCTCTTATCTGCTCTGAAAAGCGCAGGAACCGAAGCAGCTCAATACTTGCAGTTAAAGAGAGAATCAGAACTTCCTCTTGCGCAAAGGCTTCGACCCCAGTCTTTAGCAGACTACTTTGGCCAAGAAAAACTCATGGGCCCAAACGGGGTGTTGAGGAACTTGATCCAGTCGCCTAATATCCCGTCATTCATTCTTTGGGGTGTTCCAGGTGTCGGAAAAACTTCCTTGGCCAGGATAGTGGCTAAAACCTCCGACCACAAGTTCCTTGAACTTTCGGGTGCAGACAGCAACGCCAAGAAACTCAAGGAAGCATTCGCACAGGCCCAAAACGAAAAGTCCTTGACTGGACGCAAAACTATCTTATTTCTTGACGAAATCCACCGCTTTAACAAATCCACCCAGGACTTGCTTCTTCCTGTGATAGAAAAAGGCACCGTGGTGGTGATTGGGGCCACCACGGAAAACCCCTCGTTCACCCTCAACAACGCCCTTCTTTCCCGGATGCACACGTTTGTCATGGATTCGTTATCGGAAGAAGCACTAGTGAAAATCCTCAACAGGGGCCTTCTCTTGCTCAACAAAACAAGGAAGTTTGTTCACCATTTGCACCTTATAGCATTGGACAGGAGTGCCATTGATCACATTGCCAAACTCAGTTCGGGCGATTCTCGTGTGGCTCTCAACATTCTCGAGTCCATAAATGCTTACCTATCGGGGCTTCAGGTGAAGCAATTTGAGGTGACCGAAAAAGACAAGGAACGGATCTCCATACCTCAAGGCAAGGTTGGCGTTATTCGGGTGTCTCAAGAGGATTTACAGCCGCTACTTAGCTCTCGAAACTACCACCAGATGTACGATAGGCAAGGTGAAAACCACTACGACACTATTAGTGCGTTCCACAAAGCCGTCCGGGGCTCCAATACCGATGCAGCCATTTTCTACTTAGTGCGTATGCTTAAAGGCGGAGAAGACCCTCTATTTATAGCACGGAGAATGATCATCATTGCCAGTGAGGATATTGGGCTCAGAGACTCGTCGTGTTTGCCGTTTGCAATAGCGGCTATGGAAGCCATCCAGTTTGTGGGGATGCCAGAAGGGGAAATCGTGCTTGCACACTGTGCAGCCAAGTTGGCCCGTGCTCCGAAATCCACAAAGTCCTATAGAGCCCTCCGAAAAGCACAGAGTCTTATTTCGGAAAACCCTGAGGCCATGGCCGCTCCCATTCCTCTCCACTTGAGAAATGCCCCCACAGCATTAATGAAGGACCTTGGGTATGGACACTCTTACAAATACAACCCCAATTATAAGCATGGAATTGTGAAACAACAGTTCATGCCTGCAGGACTCGAGGATGTGACGTTGGTGGAAGATACTCATTTGGGAACGCAGAGAGACTCTGATGTTGATTCAAAGAAATATAATCAGGCAGATAAGGACGAGCAGCGGTACAATGAATACAAGCGGTGGAAAAAGACCGAAAGGGCTGATGCAGTAGCAAAGCCCGAACTCTGCAAGAAAGAGCGTGGGATGCCAAATTTAACCTCTGAAGGAGAACGAGAAATGAGCTACGATGAGAACTTGAGCAGAGACGATCAGCCGGAGTTTTTTGATGGCACAGAAACCGATATCCATGTTGAGTCCGATTACGAAATATAAATGGTGATTTTTTGGGGAGTTTTGGGCATCTAAAGTTTCTCTCCTAAGTCATTGAATGGGTATTGATACTGCTTCTGAGCATCCGGGGCCATTCGTGAAGGCCAGCTGATGGCCGGTCGTCTCTCTCTCCAGACAAGAACGACTAGGCCTACACAGAGGTACAAGAGCCATACGCCAAGGAAAGCGGCGGAGATATAACACTCCACCAAAACTGACTTCTTGGAGGCCAGGAGAAGCTTTTGAAGGACTCCTACCGTCTCATTGATGGTGTTCACTTCAGAAGGCGAATAGGAGAGCAAATCCATAAGCCGGTCTTTTTCATAGATTTGCGGGGAATCGATACGAGTATTGTTCTGGATCCAAACAATACCTTTCTTTATGGAGTCGATCTTTCTGCCCACTGTGCAGTACACGATGGTTTCAAAGGGTTCGGCAAGGAAGGAGGTGCCGAAAATAGAGAAGATGGTGTCATTAAGCGAGGTTTGAAATGTGCTTATCGCATTAACTAGTTCTTCCGAGTGGGAGTGCACGCCCCCTAGAAGTTTAGTGTTGATGACCAGGGTCAGGTTATTGACTGCGTCCTGTACCAAGTTGAGAAAATGCAGGTTTGCAGTGGATTCTGTGGAGTTGGAGCTGGAATTTGTGGAGCTGGTGGAGTTGGAATAAGTTGAGTTGGGATAGGTTGAATTGGTGAAGTTGGTGGGAGATAAATAGGTGGAATCGACAACATAGGTGGAATTGGCGAAATGAGAATTGGAATTGGTGGAGTTCAAGTTGGTGGAATTGAAATAGGTGGTGGGATTAGGACTCGTGGAGTTGGTGGAACCAGAACTCGAATTTGCTAAGTTCCTGGAGATAGTGGAGAGTTGGGACTGCATGCCGCAGATAAGACAATATTGCACAAGTGCAGTGATGGCACCAATTAGAGCCACGCAAAGAACACTCATGAGATTGGAAGTGGTCATGAAAGAAATCAACCAGAGGGTGCGTGGCTTGAAGTTGCGAACTAAGTACCGCATGACGCCATACTCATGAGTTTGGAGCGCATTTCCTATATCCACCGGGGACTCTCTGAAACTGAGCTCGTTCAATAAGTTGCCCCAGCTTTTGTTCTTGAAAAAGGAAAGCACACACGAGACAAATATCACCAGAACCGTCAAGGTGCATAGACCAATTGTGGCATAAGTGATTGACTTCTGGAAGTCACGAAGAGCTCGAGCAAGAAGAGTGTCGAGATGTGAACATGGAGAATATGAGGGTTTCTTAGTGGCCAATTCCGGAAGCGTGAAGTTGGACGGCACAGAAAAGCTCTGTTCCAATTGGTTGGAGAATTTCGTCAACGGCAAGGTCAAAATATCTGTTACATTGGATAAGATCACGGAGAAATTTGGGATTTCGTCGGCCAAAGCCTCGATTTTCGCCGTATATTTGGTCAGAATGTGGATATCGTTGAGGTCTGAAATGGTGAGGTTGAGTTTGTTGACTGCACTTGAAATGTGGCTGTTATCAGAAGAAAAGAGACTTTTGATGGCATCTACACCTGCAATGATGGTGTTGATGACAGATGATACCGAGGAAAGTGCTTCCTGGAATTTATCAATAAAGCCATTGACCACAGTCTCAACGGCCTGAGTGATCTCCCTTAATATATCAGCAACCAAGTCCAAAATGCCCCGGATTGTTGCAGTTAACAAGCACGTGAGAGTGCCGAGGTAAATGTCGATGAAAAAGGCAATTAGGCCTTTGATGATGACCACCATGGCCAAAAGCAGAAGACGGGCCGCTTTCCACATCTGGTCACAGAATCCTTGCACCAAAAGAGCAACCACCTTGGCCGTCTTTTCAGGCACCAGGTCCGCCATAGCTCGGGCCTTCTGCACCTCGTGGCACAAGACCATGGCTGCAGCCCGGTGGGTTCCCAAGGTTGTGGCTAGCGAGTGCATGGTGAGATATAGGCGGATGGTACCAAGCATCAAGAAAAGAACATACTGGTTGACGATGCTCTGGGAGAAGATCTCCCCCTTGCTAAGGTACTGTCTCATGGAAAATAAAGATCAAAAGGAGATCAGAGAAGGGAAGAAAGAGTCCGAATGAGATAATCAGAAGAGGAAGAGAGTCGGGAGAAAGTGCCTACGAAGATGTAATTTTTTGGAAGAAGTTGAATTGTTTCAGAATGGTTACAAGCTGTTTTGTTTCAGATACCAGCAGTTGTTTCAGAATCGTCCATGTGTTTAACATGTGGTACCTTGCAATTGTGCAGTACACATGTGGAACCGTTTCAAGATTTGAGATGCGTGCGATCGACCTCATGTGTCATGGCCAGTGTTTCAGAGTTCAGCCGCACCGTTTCACATGGACAAAACATGAAACAGGCGGAAAATTGACATTCACGTAAATAATGATAAGAAGCCGGACGGATGCGAAATTGACAGTCAAAAAAAGAAACCCATGATGAAAACAACAATGAGTGAAAATCTGAGATCAGTGTTTGGATGCAGTTACGTGATCCGGACCTGAGTCGAGGCAAAAACTAAACTCCAAACAAGTTTCTAATATGCGCAGAGGAGAACAACATTACGAGAAAACGGGCTATCTCGATTGATCAGGATTACTGAAAAATTAGACCAAAACATTGGGATTGGGAAAGATTAGCAAAAGTTATAGTTAGCACCTGCATACAGGTGCGCGAATGGCAAACATCAACGATAAACGGAGACAAACTTTTATTAACCACATCCCCCCCACCCCACAATGTCTGAACAACCCAAGGAAGAAAAGTCCGACACCCATATAAATCTCAAGGTCAGCGACGGTACTGCGGAGATTTTTTTCAAAATCAAAAAAACCACGCCCATGAAGCGTTTGATGGAGGCCTTTTGCAAGAGACAAGGTAAGTCCATGGAGTCGTTGAGATTCTTGATTGATGGAGCACGTGTTTCGCCCGACAATACGCCCGAGGATTTGGACTTAGAGGACGGAGACGTCATTGAGGCCCATAGAGAACAAGTCGGAGGATGTTAAGAAGCCCGCATATCTATGTTGGAGCTCAAACAAGAGCGCCTTGGCTTTGGGCCCGGCAGCCGTGTATACATAAGCAACAAAAGTCTCCCAATAGAAGAGTAAGTGTATGTAGGACTATTTCTAGTGATTGGGCCAGGCATTCTAACTGCTCTAGGTTTAATTGTGGTGTTATTGTATTGAGTGCTGGCACATGCAGGAAAACACAAGGATCCGGATCTCACCACCTCCAGCACCATACAAAGTGTTACAGTGTTACAAACCAATGCTTTTGGGATACTGCGTGTTTATATGTAGGTGATTACAGTGAAGATATTTCAGTACTGTATGTAAAGATAATTGGTGACAGTTTAGTGGGTTATAGTTTTTTGTGATGTTTTGTGATGTTTTGTTTTTGGAAGTTTTGTTTTGTGATGTTTTGTGATGTTTTGTGATGTTTTGTGATGTTTTGTGATGTTCTGTTTTTGGATGTTCTGTTTTTGGATGTTTTGTTTTTGGATGTTCTGTTTTTGGATGTTTTGTTTTTGGATGTTTTGTTTTTGGATGTTCTGTTTTTGGATGTTTTGTTTTTGGATTTTTTATGGGTGGTGTATTCTGTGGTGATGAATATGCGGATACACAATTAAATGGTGATGTGAATGCGGATACACAATTAAAAAATGGTGATGAGAATGCGGGTACACAATTAAAAAATGGTGATGTGAGAAGTCTCAAAACTAACAAACCATACTGCAAATGTTCGTGTGCGCGGCGGATCTGATCTCAATGTACTCACTCGCTAAAACAGACAACCGAGCCAATTGAGCAGATACAAACAGCCCTGATTCTAAACAGGCAAGTGAATCATTGAACTATTGAATTGAACTATTGAACTGTTGAACTATTGAATTGAACTATTGAATTGAACTATTGAATTGAACTATTGAATTGAATCATTGAATTGAATCATTGAATTGAATCATTGAATTATTGAATTGAACTATACTGGAGGATCAACAACAAGCAATTCTCAGATAAAAAATTAATTGATATTAAATATATATACAGTGTTTTTCAAAAAAAAAAGTATTCAAACCAGCGTGCTAAATGATTCAAACCATATCGGGAAACTTAAACAAACTTTTTTTTTATAATTCAAAAAGGTACTGGTTTTAATATCTAATAGAGACTTCACATAAACAGCTTATTTCGAATCTTTCAACCTTAGCAATTTTTAAGTTATAAGTACAAACCTTTTAAATTGTTGTTTAAGTTATAAGTACGAACTAGAGAGTAGACTAGAGAGTAGACTAGAGAGTAGACTAGAGAGTAGACTAGAGAGTAGACTAGAGAGTAGACTAGAGAGTAGACGAGAGAGTAGACGAGAGTAGACGAGAGTAGACTAGAGTAGACTAGAGTAGACTAGAGAGTAGACGAGAGTAGACTAGAGTAGACTAGAGTAGACTAGAGTAGACTAGAGAGTAGAGGACTAGGACTAGGAGTAGTATACAAGAGGATTAGAAAGGAGTATATAGACTAGGGGAGTATAAAGGAGTATAGTATAGAGAAGAATAGTATAGAGTAGAATAGTACTACATTTAAGAACAGTAGAGCGTAGAAAGTAAAGGACTAGGACTAGTATAGAGTAGAGGGTAGAGGGTAGAGGGTAGAGGGTAGAGGGTAGAAGGTAGACACTTGGAATCATCCTCGGAATCGGAGGTGATATCGCTGGTATTAGTAGCGATGTACATTGCAGACTTGTCGGTTTTAAACTGAGTAACCTCTTGATTGATCTCATTCCGGACCAAGTTTTGCTTGACTCCCAACAGGCCAGAATGGGCTGTGACTGTTGTGTCGAATTCCCAGCCTCCTGGAATCCCACTGGTTTGCCGTTGTATCCTCTGACGCTTCAATTCATTATGATAAGATTCATTTTCGTACAAGTTAGAGTGTTTCACAAAACTATCTTTCTCTCTCTCATCTTGTTTTTTCTTCATCTCCTTCAATCTTTTCAACTCTCCAGTTTCGTCTCCTTCGACCTCATCATCATCAAGAAGGCCCCACACACTGAAGTGTTCAACTTGCGATATCCAGTTGTGAGTGTAGGGTCATACGTGACAAACTCTTGACCTTGAACATTCTTTAAGACGCGAATTAGGTTTTCCACAGTTCCATACCTTTGGGGATGTACCTTCATAGTCAATGTTGCTGGAAAGACTAGAGACTAAAGTTGAGGGTAGAGAGTAGAGAGCTTTTAAATTATTGTTTAAGTTATAAGTAAGAACCTTTTAAATTGTTTTTTAATTTATAAGTACAAACCTTTTAAATTATTGTTTAAGTTATAAGTAAGAACCTTTTAAATTGTTTAATTTTGCTGGTGTAGTTTAAAACATTTGCCGCGTTGGTTCGAATACTTTTGAAAAACACTGTAAATAATAGTCCGTAGCATAGTTAATTCTAAATGAAAAAATAGGTCCGACCATTTACCAAGGTAAAAAGAGGTTATTTATGAACTATTTTTCATTGCTTGTTATACGAGAATAATATATATTAAAAGTTATAAAATACAACATATTGCCAACTGTTAGTTCTTTATTACATGCAGCAACCATGGTTTGTAGCTTTTTCCTGGCTTTAGCTACATACAGTAATTTTTAAAACTATTCAAACCAGCGCAACAAAAAGTTTCGTACTCCTTCGCACAGTCTTTCAACCAAATGACGTAATGTTTCATAGTCTTTCAACCAAATGACGTAATGGTTCATAGTCTTTCAACCAAATGACGTAATGGTTCATAGTCTTTCAACCAAATGACGTAATGGTTCATAGTCTTTCAGCCAAATGACGTAATGGTTCATACCAACCTTCATTAGAATTCATTATTCTGAAATCTGAAATCTGGACGTTTGCCTCTTATGTACTACATTTGAGAGTCTTGCAGTACCAATCAAGGGTCAGAACAGACGGAACTGAACTGGAAGGGGTAAGAAACTTTTTGAATTCTTGGGTTGTTTAATTTCGCTAGTGTGGTTTGAATCGTTGTGCCCCACTGGTTTGAATGCTTTTGAAAAACAGTGTTTTTACATTCAGAGTTCCCATGTCCATGGAAACCCTCATTCGCCAGTTCACCCATTAGTCCATCTCGAAAGGTCTCGACTGGTCAGTTGAACACTACCAAGAGCTTTGGCTAGTGATGTGACTAGTTCTGACTAGTTCTGACCAGTTCTGACCATTAATGTGACCATTAATCTGACTATTAACCTGACTAGTTCTGACCATTAATCTGACTAGTTTTGACCTTTAATCTGACTATTAATCTGACTATTAATGGGTGATGGTTCGATAAGACAATTAGCCAAAGCGATGCTCACCTGATGGCTCATGCCATGATGCCCCATTATCTCAGACGGTATTTATTTGAGTAGCTAAAACGGCCCGACCCGTAGCCTTATCTAAGAGGGACTGTGAGCTAGTGTAACGTGTGGGCTATTCTAGGGAAGTACTAATGCAAAAAACACACAGAGGAATGCACCTTCCTTTTGGATTGTACTATCAGGTCATCGGATGTATATGCAGGTACATAGTTATTAATGAAGATAACCTAATACCTACTACTGATAACTATTTTTAGACTATAATTTTGATCTGATGCGAGACCTTCCTTTCTGGGTATTTCTCTATTTAATTAACTATAACTATAACTATAACTATAACTATAACTATAACTATAACTATAACTATAACTATAACTATAACTATAACTATAACTATACCTCCTCTTAATCATCCTGAATCTAAATCTAGGATTGTTGCTTCATGAAGCTGGGTCTGAACATCACCTTTGATGCGTTTCGACAAAACTATTGGAAGAGGTACCACAGAACAGAAAAGAGAGTATAGTTGGAGTGAACATAGTGTGGAAGCCATGTCAAAAGTCATGGCTCAAAAGTCATGGCTCAAAAGTTATAGAGTAGAAAACTAGAAGAAGTGAATTGAATTTTCACCACAAAAAGTCCTGGAGAAACTTCATCAGCCCAAGCAGTGTTAACTGTCACGCACAGTCTTTTCGTAAATCCAAAATCTCACGATCTTTGTCTAACATTTTTTATCTCTAAAAATCTCCAGAAGTTGGTCCACTGTATCTGAATTTTCACTTGAGTACGTAATCAGTGTTTTCAAGTTACGTCAGGTACTCGCTAATGTATGTTCATCAGCCGAAGAGTTCTCGAAAGAAGGAATCTGAGCTGCTTTTGAGTGTTTGGAGAAAACGTGGCTTGTAGAAACTCGTCACAACAAAAAAGGTGTTTGCTTTATGTCATCGCATGCCATTATACCAGTACCATCATCATATAATGATGGTCCAAGTACCATGGTCTCTATACTGGTACTCATACATGACTTCTCTGTTACTCATACATGACTTCTCTGTTACTCATACATGATTTTCTGTTACTCATACATGATTTCTCTATTACTCATACATGATTTCTCTATTACTTTCACATGATTTTCTGTTACTCATACATGACTTCTCTGTTACTCTTACACGATTTTCTGTTACTCATACATGACTTCTCTGTTACTCATACATGACTTCTCTATTACACTATTTATACACCGCACTATGTATACACTGGATTTATCAGTATTGCGGAACGAGGCTGAAGAAATGGCCTTATTCAATATTCATTGGATCCGACAGCCTAGAATTCATATATCTCTATGGATAGAACCCTGCCCGTTGTGGGACGAACACTCAGGGTCATATTCTATAGTAAGCTCGAGATGTGGGTTAGTGGTTCTCGTAGTTTCTGATCAAGTGTTGATCTGAGTTTCACTATATTGCTTTTCTGCTACCTTTAAGCTGAAGTAGATAATGGCAATTTAAATCTTTTGTGTTATGGAAACCTGTCGGCTGAACCCGCAGAATTTATTTGGACTAGTGGTTTACATGACCTAGCTTTCAAAAACCTCTTGTGCATTTTTACAGTATACAATGGTGATAGAAAGTGATGCTTACAAAGTTGAGGGTATTTAGAGTTTGACAACTGTACAGGAGTTAGAATCAGTTTCTGGTAGTCAGCCAGTGAGTCAGCCAGTGAGTCAGTCAGTGAGTCAGTCAGTGAGTCAGTCAGTGAGTCAGTCAGTGAGTCACTTATCAAGAGTACTCAGTAGTGACTAGTGAACACCGATCGTGATTATCAGTACTATAAACGAGTGTATAAAGTCATTACGCTTGTATCTAAGGTCATGTGCAGTTGGAGTATGGGTAGTTGGTTATGAGCCCCAATTTATATGGATATAAGCCGTACTTAAGTGTTTGGTTATGAGCCTTAATTTATATGGATATAAGCCGTACTTAAGTGTTTGGTTATGAGCCTTAATTTATATGGTTATGAGCCCCAATTTATATGGTTATAAGCCGTACTTAAGTGTTTGGTTATGAGCCTTAATTTATATGATTATGAGCCCCAATTTATATGGTTATGAGCCCTATCTTAGTACATGTCACCAACTCTATTACACTATCACTGTAAAAATCCCAGTAACTAGATATACTATAGTGTTTCTACTCTTGTCTAAATACCACACACTACTATTTTGTTGCTGGCTAAAATTACTAACTCAAGTATCTACTAATACATATATCTACTATCTTGCAGAACTTGGCCTCACAACCTCATATCTACACCGCTCAAAAGAGCATGGTGTTTTATGACCTTAAACTTTTACTGAGATCAAAAAGCGAGCCCTCGGGTGTTCCAAGAATATACTATGACAGTTCGGGTATCAACACAAATGGTCGTTCACTTAATGTTCACTCACTACGCAGCTATATCTATATCTATACATTTCTCTTTCACAGTGGTATAAATAGACTTCGTACAAGTACTAGTGTAGTACCATGGTATATTGTAGTATTGCTCGATAGTGGCTAATACTATGGTGTAGTATTTAAGTACTATAACGTAGTGTATAAGTGTACTATAGAGTTATAAAGAATTTAATATATAGTTATAAAGAATTTAATATATAGTTATAAAGAATTTAATATAGAGTTATAAAGAATTTAATATAGAGTTATAAAGAATTTAATATAGAGTTATAGAGTATTTACTATAGAGTTATAAAGAATTTAATATAGAGTTATAAAGAATTTAATATAGAGTTATAAAGGATTTAATAGTGTCGTAATAGGAAAGTGGTGTAGTACAGAATTCCATAGGAGTACAGGAATTTCTTTTGGTAGTAGGAGTTAGTACTAAGTAAAAGAAGCATTAAGAAGTAAAAAAAGTAGTGAGTATGAGTAGTGGTATTCATCAGTCAGAATACAATTGCCTGCCTACAAGATACCCACAATTAAACAGAACCACTGAAGAGTAATAGAGTATAGGTAGCGTAGTTTGGTAAGTCATAAGCAATCAGTAGGAGCGAGTACAAGTATAGACAAGGAAAATGGAGAAATAGACAAGGAAAATGGAGAAATAGACAAGGAAAATAGAGAAATAGACAAGGAAAATGGAGAAATAGACAAGGAAAATAGAGAAATAGACAAGGAAAATGTGGAGAAATAGACAAGGAAAATGGAGGTTTTGACAAGGAAAATGGAGAAATAGACAAGGAAAATAGAGAAATAGACAAGGAAAATGGAGAAATAGACAAGGAAAATAGAGAAATAGACAAGGAAAATGTGGAGAAATAGACAAGGAAAATGGAGGTTTTGACAAGGAAAATGGAGAAATAGACAAGGAAAATAGAGAAATAGACAAGGAAAATGGAGAAATAGACAAGGAAAATAGAGAAATAGACAAGGAAAATGTGGAGAAATAGACAAGGAAAATGGAGGTTTTGACAAGGAAAATGGAGAAATAGACAAGGAAAATAGAGAAATAGACAAGGAAAATGGAGAAATAGACAAGGAAAATAGAGAAATAGACAAGGAAAATGTGGAGAAATAGACAAGGAAAATGGAGGTTTTGACAAGGAAAATGGAGAAATAGACAAGGAAAATAGAGAAATAGACAAGGAAAATGGAGAAATAGACAAGGAAAATAGAGAAATAGACAAGGAAAATGTGGAGAAATAGACAAGGAAAATGGAGGTTTTGACAAGGAAAATGGAGAAATAGACAAGGAAAATAGAGAAATAGACAAGGAAAATGGAGAAATAGACAAGGAAAATAGAGAAATAGACAAGAAAATATGGAGAAATAGACAAGGAAAATGGAGAAATAGACAACTAAATATGGAGAAATAGACAAGAAAATATGGAGGTATGGATGGAGGTATGGATACATAGTGCTCACAGAATAATACAGTAACAATTAGAGGTGGTGGTTAGTGACCTGTGCTAAGTATTGATTACTTAAGATGGTATGTGGTGCCGACTGAAAAGAATAGGAAGAGCCCAATAGTAAGAATGCCCTGGATATATTACCCATACAAACCAGTCCTCTATGCCGAGCCAGAGCCTTTACCCCACATTCTCATTAGGCACTACTATGGGAGGTACATTACGTTCATATACATTACTAGACGTTGGATTTTTGTAGTACTAAATATCACCAAGTTGTGATAGACATGTAGGCTTCCCAGTACATCACTGGTGAGATATAGTGAGGTATGACAGCTTGGGGAGAAATTACTAGTACACCTACTTAACCAGCCATCCTGAATCTAACCATGCAAGCGAATAAGATGACATTTTTTTTCGAAAGAATAGTCTGACCGGTGCTCCGCTATCAAAAGGCCTTATATACGGTGTTTCCTGTATGATATATAGAATGTCCTGCATATACCGTCTTTCTTTAGTCTACTTCTTTTCATAGAAATATACCCTTCTCCGTTCAAAACACGCTTCTGCATATAACCGCTGATTGTATGGATTCCGCTTTGGGAACTTCTTGGGGATGCAGGATTAGACCATTTGTAGTAACGCAGATTCATCACTTCCGATCCTGCATACACCGCGTCTCGGCAGCTTTAGGCTTGGAGTATACGGATACCGTGACCTTGCAAGGCAATTCTTGACGCCAAGAGACATAGGAACAGGCCAGGCTGGGTTGTATGCAGGACAGAAGAAAGAAATATCCGTTCGTCCGGAGGCCAAGCAAGGCAGGCCAAGTAAAAAGGGCATTTTTGTAGGTCACGAAGGGGGTCACGTGATGCGGTTTTGCGGGTCGTGTCGGAACCTAAACAGTGAGCCAGTTTCGGGAATCAGGAGGAAAATCACATTCCGTGAGTATATGCAGGCCCCGCTGATAAGCCGAGTATAAAGAGCAGTTTCCACCCCACAAATGTTTCCCTCCCCCCATACCACTTAATTGAGCGAACATCATTGACATCAATTACGACAAATAATATCAACCAATTACTTCAGTTTTCAACCACTAGTAATCAATCTCCACTATTGATTACTTTTACTGACTTCTATTTGATCACTAACCTTCGTTGACTACCTAAAATGTGCAAGACAGCTATTTGCGGGATTTGCCACCACAAGTCGTGGACCGGGTGTGGCAGCCACATTGGCAGCGTGATGGACTCCACTGCCAAGTCCGAATGGTGCAACTGTGAGCCCGTGGACAATGACACAGACCCTAATTATCCCCCTAAAGCAGGCACTGGTTTCGCCAAGTCGAAGTAAGCGCCTAGTAGCAGTTAGCAAATGGGTTTAGGAGGTATAGGTATTAGGATATAGGAGGCTTTACCAGGGACGGGGATGAAGGTATAGGACATTTTATACTAGGCATGATCAGGAGAGATTGAGGGATCGGAGATGGAGGTTGGTGGGATGAATGATTGGGGATTGTGAATTGTGGAGTATGGATGGATTATCAATATGGGATGGATTAGAATATGGATATGGATTCGGGTAGCAAGTATGATTTAATTGAAGTATGGAATTATGGGGTGTAATAATGGAAGGATTATTAATCACTATGGTATGGAGTGGTTTGGAAGTCGAGAAAAATTGGAATCGCGGGTCATTTTGAGGATAGCATTATTGGAGAGACTTTTGGACACCTGGTCCGAATCACTCTAAGGTTCCAGGACATGTCATGGGTATGAAATAAAGTATCCTAGTACTACTACACTAGCCACCATACTGATTATACTAACTTTATTAACTATACTAACTACAATAGCCACAGTGACTATACTACTATACTATACCACTAGCTACATCTAACTGGACCACTAGCTACATCTAACTGGACCACCAGCTACATCTAACTGGCCCATCTTTGATGTTGAGGTATCAATTAAGATGGATAGCAGCCATGTCTGGTGGAAGGTGGAGCAGTATCTTAGGTGGAATCTTGGTCTGAGAAGTATGACTCACGGAGCTTAAAATCAAATTGTTTAAGGATATAAAGACTATGGAGAGTATAGAGTGGATGGAGCAGATGGAAATATGTACAGTTTGGCCATGGACTAGAAAACATAGTACGCTGATTGGTCTACTTGTATTATAGTGCTTGTTATGGTGTTACTGAATCCCCTATTTTAGAAGACTGGTGGTCGTGTTTAACCACTTAAAACAGAGGAAATTCACCTAACGTATATGGCTATTAAAAAAAAATTCTGTAAGTAGAGTATCTTGTTGCTGTACGGTCTTGGTACTGTGATGTCGTTCTAGTATTGTAATTACCATGGCACTTATCTTTAAAGTGATCTAGACCCAGAGCAACAAGTAGAACAATAAGTAGAATATAAATTACTTCATAAACAAAAATGTAGTGTTACTGTGGCTATATTAATCAGTATGTTGAATGGTGTAAAAGTGGATTATTAGATCAATATGGGCACAGCACTGTCCGTATTAGGAATGAGTTCACGTGCCCGGTAATCAACCAGACGACTACCGGAATCAACTAGACGACTACCGGAATCAGCACTACCAGGCTAAAAACCTATACAGTGTTTTCTATACAATGTTTTCTAAAAGTATTCAAACCAACGCGACAAAAGCTTCGTACCATACAGCAAAACTAAACCAACCAAAAATTCAAAAGCTTCGTACACCCCTCACAATCTTTCCCACCAAATGACGTAATGTTTCATATCAACCTTCATTTGAATTCATTATTCTAATATTCTGATCTGGGCCATTGCCTCATATGCACTACATTTGGGAGTCATGCAGTATTAATCAAGGGCCAAAACGGACGGAACTGAAGTGGATTCCTTGATATCCTGTATTGTACAACTTGTGAGGAGAGTATGAAAGTTTTTGAACCATTGGTTTGTTGAATTTTGCTAGTGTGGTTTGAATAGTTTTGGAAAACACTGTATGACCGGAGGATTCCCCCGAAAAGTGGCCAGTCGTAGGGAATTTGGTGGATCAGTAACCAAACGAAACGGGTTTTTCGGGCTCGATTTCCCCTGCCGGATTTCTACGGCCCAATTCACCGAGTCTAGGCCTTTTCAGCTACTTTCCTGCAGAAAATTGGACCAGTACTGTTGCTTCTCCTTGTGGAACCATCAAGGAATATACTACTACTTCAACATGGGCTCATACATCCTCCACGCGGTCAAATCTGAATACACCCACGTGAAATTCTGTACAGATATTCACATGATTAAAAAACATTTGGCCTCGAATATACCGTTCATGAATGTAAACCAGGTACACGAATACGTCTCCTCAATCTCCAACACCCAGCATTACCGATCCACCGATGGATTGACACATTTGACTCTAACCTTCAATTAAGCTCAGACACCATTACAACCCCATAAAGAGTTAGTTATGTGAGGAACACTTTATTAACAGTACACAATCGTTCGTCAGTGTACTTTATCATCACATTGAGCACTAACGTGTATTGAGCACTACAAGACATTGAGCACTAACGTGTATTGAGCACTACAAGACACTGAGCACTAACGTGTATTGAGCACTACAAGACATTGAGCACTAACGTGTATTGAGCACTACTGTTATACTTGTCACTACTCTACTTTCAAAAGTCTACCTGTGCTATACACTACACACCATACCATGATATGCTACTATATGATACAATACACTATGCTACTTTTACTGACTACCAAAGTAGTACTACTGTACTTTACTACACTTACCAAATACTACTGAAGATAAGCAAATCAAACATCATATGCACTCATCAGGAAGATATGTAAACACTTCAGGAGGATTTAGTTCAGGAGAAGAAGATGGAGAGTTGTCAGTGTTCATTGGGGTATTATGAGTGCGGTGTCTTTTGGTGGGTCTGGCTCTTGGACGCATCTTGGTATACTTCAAACAGAAGATCTTTGATATTCATAAAATGAATATGATTAGGACTCCCTTATATACCTGGGAGCTCTACCTGCCCAACGAATCTATCACTTGTGAGTAGTCCGATGCTCAATTATATACATTTTAACATACTTTAGCAATTTTAATTTAAGATTTAATGATCACTATCCACGGTGGAATTAAGAGCCTGTTCCCCACACTAACAATGACATTTTCAAGGGCTTTCTGCTCAGTCTTGATTATTCACGGTACCAGGATAACCTGAGGAGATTTAGAACAATGAAGGAGTAGTTCCGTAGCCACCCTTTCTCATGAAATAAGTAGCTCAAATTCGTCCTTTAAAAAATCATCAACCAATAAAATAACTAAAAATTCAACGTCTCATAAAAAGCCAGCATTAATTTTGTTAATAATAAAAACGTGGACAAGAAGGTCAACTCCTGAGTTTTTGAGAATTCAAAGGCTACTATTCTCCACCGCGAGGAGACTGTCATGATCGGACCTTCAGTCCCGAAAAGTGAGGTCCAAAAAGGGTAAAAGTGTCCACTCAGATGTGTCTGCAATGAAAACTCTAAACTGGATCAATAAAAGCATATCAATCTTTTTTTTTCTAGGTTTTGGTGAGGAGTTAATGGCTGGTGAGGGGAGATTGAGTTGCACCCAAACGGGTTACCTGCAGTATGCCCCCAACGTCCACCAAAAAACAACCAGAAGAAAAAGCAAGCTGAATAAGAGTAGTTTTGAAACTTGCAGTTTTTAAAAAAGCGTGGTGCATTTTAGAGCACCATGTAAAGGCATCACATTAGAGTTTGCGAGCGCCATTTTCCTACAAAACCAGAAACAACCCACACTCTCAACACCACACACCCACACACACCAAAAAGGCACCAACAGTAAACACAGAAAGCAAAAACAAAAACAATAATAAAAAGCACCCGGGTTGGACTCAAAACACTATATACACAATCAGCAGACCCAAGCAGGAAATTCCCAGGTCAAACAGCCAACAATGAAAGAAAGCGTGCGGTCACGTGCACCGTGTTTAAGAGCGTGTTTAAGGCGTTCGAAGCGTCGAGTGAGCGTCAGGTGAGCGTCAAAAAAAAAAAAAAAAACATATTTCTCCAGCGATGGTTTGGGTGGATCACGTAGATGTTTAGAATATGCTTCTTTTTGGTTCCTATCAGCATTAAAAGTTTTTTTTTTGGGGGATGGTACAGGTCTAATTTTAGGTTTAAAAGCTAACGAGCAGTCTCTCAGTTTTAGCCTCGTTCGCAGTCTCGCAGTCTCGCAGTGTCGCAGTCTCGCAGTCTCACCGTCTCACCGTCTCAGCGTCTCACCATCTCAGCGTCTCGTTTGCTAGTGCACCACCCGCACTCTTCACTCTTGGTTGCTAACACATCAGCCGTGTCCACCAAACTTCATAAAATCACCCATAAAATAGATCCACCATAATTCAACACCACATTAGCAGTACATTAATAATTCATTAATAATACAACAGTATTAACGGTATTAACGGTATTAACAGTATTAACAGTATTAACAGTATTAACATTATTAACAGTATTAACATTATTAACAGTATTAACATTATTAACAGTATTAACATTATTAACAGTATTAACATTATTAACAGTATTAACAGTACATTAATAATACACTATTAACAGTATTAACATTATTAACAGTATTAACAGTATTAACAGTCCTATTTTAAAATTCTTCTACCGTATAAATGCACTACAACCACGTCCCTTCTTTTCCTCCCTTTATTTCCTTCTATACCCTTTTTCTTTTTTTTTTTTGTTTACTTTGGGCTTAGTCTCTGGCTGACTCGGACTGGCCTGGCCTGGCCGCGCCATGGGCCGGTCGCACCGCACCTACACTCCTACACTCAGCTAAACTCACACTTCCCGCAGTCTTTTCTTCCACCTCCATACGATATACCGTGACTTTTGGAAACCCGTAAAAGGCCACATCTCCCGATCCGCTGCCTACTGTGCCTACTGCATCATTCCCTCCCTCTTCTTGCTCTACTACGCTATATCTTGACTGTCGATTGCTCCATTGCTTCCTTACCGTATAGAGGCCCTTGACACGTCTCTGAACCAGCCCCTACTACTGCCCCCCCACGCCCCGCTTTCGCCATCCTCGGCCATTCGCTCCATGAGTTTTAATTACCCCGATTTTCTTGGCGCTGGGCCCACCCGGACCCGTCAGAACTCGCTAGCGCCCAACCAAGGCCTAGGCTTGGATCCCAGGAGCCCTGTGTTTCTGCAATCGCTACCCCTGACTGACCCTCCCAACACTCAAAATAACCCGGGTAATGTGAATCCAAATGATATGAACCCTAATAATATGTCAAATAACTTGTCAAATAATATGTCAAATACTGTGGCTCCCAATAATATGTCAAATACCGTGAATGCAAATAATATGCAAAATAATATGCCAAATAATGTCAGTGTGCCCTTGAATGCTTTGAATGTGCCTGTGCTGACGTTACCGGTCCCCCTTGACCCTAATTCCCAGAACCTGCATGTGGGTGGCTATGGCCATAACCACTTCTCCTTCAACGGCTTGTTACTGGATAATTTGCTCAAGTTGCAAAAACAAGACACTTCGGGGCCCAGCTCCAACTATGACCCCACTACTTATGACTCGAGCTACGATTCTTCCTATGATCCTGGTTCCTTGGCCCCTTTCAACCCGAGCTTCCTGCTTGAGTACGCCTATAACCCGACCCAATCTCCTCATAACCTTCACACTCCCCTTTCCAGCTTGCACAACCCAAACCTTCACAAGAGCCCATTTGGTCGGCTAGGTGCTGACTCCTTTCACTTGCCCCGCGAGCTCCAGGGTGGAATCGGCAACATCTCGTCCCGTCGCCCGTCCTATGCGGCTGAACTGTTTACCCGGAACTCCCCCGGAAGCCCTGGGCCCAAATACGGGCCATCGGGCTCGCTGCAGAAACACTCGCTTGCTACGATTGCTGCTGCCAACAATTACGGGCTAAAATCCAAGAAGGAGTTCGGGGGTCTTGGTCAGTTGGCCGACTCGTTGGATGGACTTTCGCTTAATGCTAACTTCTCGGACTTTCAAGCCCGCCGTCCTTCCCAATTGGCTGAGTACCAGCCTCAATCAACCCATCTGCCTTCTCTGCAAGACTATGGGCCCTATACCATGCCCTCCGAGCCAGTCTCGACCCTTAAAAAACAACCTGCTCCCTTTGAGCAGTCGATGAAGTTGGAAAACGGGCTTATCTTGAGAGACCAATACATACTTGCATCGGTCGAGCTCAAGAGCCTTTTTTTGCAGGCTTCAAGGTACTTCCAGGATGTGGAATTGAGCAAGACCATAGTAGGCAACTTGCATACACTCTTGGCCAGCCCGGTGGTGGGGAAACTCATTCATTTCATCAAGAACGCAAACAACCTCACCTTCAACCATAAAATGCTCTGTCTTGTGATCAACAAAAACGGTAAGTTGGATCTCTTGTCGTATCCCAGCAACTCCAACATCTACCTCCAGAACGACGACTTGGTGATCGTAGACGGTGACCGAGGCAAGGACTTGGTGATGATCCTCGAGCCCATGGTGCAGTTGGATATGGCCATTCTCTTCAACTTTCTCAAGAAAATTGAGCACTTGAAGTCGTTGACCATTTTGGACCCCAACCTGGCATCTTCCTCGGTCAAAAACAACCATTTGGGCGGAATCCACTCCACTACCATGGACGCGGCCAAGATTTTGGCCAATCACCATTTATCCAACGAAGACAATGAGTTCATCATCAGTTTACCGACAAAGCAGGTCTTACGGTTTGCAACGCCCAAAGAGGTGCAACGGTTGGGTGCCAAGTTCTTGGAGGAGAAGAAGGCGTTCCTCACGTGCCACAACAAGATTAAGGAGCTCAAGCTTGAGAACGACTTGAACTTGATCAATGTAGAGTACCAATACGACTTTAAGAAGTTGATCTTCTACTACTTTGCAGGATTCAAGCGCATTGATTTCCGTGGCTTGATTAAAGAATTGTTCAAGATCTACAAGACCCGGATCTGGCTCTGTGCAGTCTTGCCTTCAGATTCGCCCGAGCTCTACACTTGTTTGCCCAAAACAACTAAAGCAAAGGCCCCGAAAAAAGCCACGGATGGCATTCCCCCGGAGTACCAACTAGGCAATGAGCAGGTGGCCAAGTTCTCGCTCGAAAGCTTCGAGCGCATCCCACAGCCCAACTACTTCCACCTGAAGAACATGGCCAACTTAGTACAGAACTTGATGGCCGACGTTAAGGGCCATTTCTATGGGTTTGGCGTCAAAACGCCCCCGGGAGGCTCGGAGCCCGAGCGCCGCAACTCACACTCCATTGTGCCCAGCTTCGATCCGTTCGGAGACGACCGAACGCTTGAATAAGTCGCTTGTCTCACGCTGACACAACCGACATTTATAGACTCCACCTTATAGACTAGTATAAGATAATAGCACCATAGATTCACCGACAATTGACTATTAGTAGTTGTATTTATTACGCTGGCCACTACATAGTTCCAATGCATGGAGTATAGTGGCTATACCTTATACTTGAGCTTGCGCCGAAAGTCATATACTGAAAGATCATTGACCAAAAGACATCTATGATCTTAAGCATGGTGTATGTGAAATGTACTTGCAATCATGGTGTGTAAGAGACAAATTATGATGTTTAAGAGACAAATGAGGGTTTTTAAGAGACAAATGAGGGTGTTTAAGAAAAAAATTAAGCATTGAGTAGAGAGAACAAGACGTAATTTTTACGAGCGTACTCTGGTGAAAAGCACTTTCTTTTCTGTATTGATACTCTGCAGATTAGTGTCTACCAGTGTCGATCACGGCATTCTACTACACAAGAGGGTACCTACACTGACCAATCAGACATGAGACCCCAGCACACAGCCAAACTTTTAAGCTAAGCCTTGTTCTTTTTCTGTTCTTTTTTTTCATTTTTCTGTCCCTTTTCTGTTCATTTTTCTGTCTCTTTTCTGTCCCTTTTCTGTTCATTTTTCTGCCCTTTTTCTGTTCATTTTTCTGCCCTTTTTCTGTCCCTTTTCTGCCCATTTTCTGTTCATTTTTCTGCCCATTTTCTGTCCCTTTTCTGCTCTTTTTTTAGGTCATTTTCTTCCTTTGCTATTATTTGCAAGATACCAATCCAGGTCTGCTTTTGTAGTATACTTTGTCTTTCTTTTTCTTCTGCCAATATATACCGATTCAGTTCATATTTTAGACAGTTTATTTATGGATCAGTACAAGTGGATCAATAAAACAACAGTATTACAAGTAACTATGGGTTTATTGACGGTACCCAAATCCTCGACTTTCGCTCTTGTAGTTATTACGAGATTGTTAACTAAAGCATCGTTTTTGATATTTGGTTGTAGAACTACCCTCTAGTATATCGTAAAAGCCTCCATGCAGTACCACAAGATTCTACCATGGTGGCTGAGGATGGCGTTAGGGAATGGCTATTGTTGGATCAGATGTCGGCTTCATAATACCTGTATGGGTAGTGCCCTGCCCAAAGCGGATCTAACGGTTATAATAGGTGGATGAAACAACTGGTTATCAGAGCTTGATAGTCGTATTGATATGATAGATTGATATATTGATATGATAGATTGATATATTGATAGATTGTATTGCTATATTGATATGATAGATTGATATATTGATAGATTGTATTGCTATTTGATTGCTGTTAGATTGCTGTTATATTGAAGACTCATGTGCACAGTCAGTATCGCTGTCAGTGGCTGTATGATGTTTATGGTTGTCAGATGCATACCACAAAGTGTGTGATTCTGGTACTCAACTTTACCACTTTATCAAATTCAATGATTCTCTTTTCATCACTAAATTATGACCTGAAGGACTATCCTAAGGTAAACCCTAATTTGTATTACTCTAACACACTCCACTATAATGACGGAAAACTACGCATCACGCCCATCACAATATGTTTTTTCGTACAATGATGACAATGCTGACTTCGTACAATGGTGGCCTGGCCACTGGTAGGATCGCACAGAGTAGGCTTCATGATACCTCTAGCCAGGGCCCTGTTTACGGTGGATTCAACAATATCTAAATACAGCAGGGTATGAGTAGAGTATGGCATATTATAGTAAAAGGTATATGATGTGGTACTCTCTGATGTGGTACTCTATGATGTGGTACTAAAAGAATTTTATGGTATGGCACTCTATAAAAGAATTTTATGGTATTACATAGTAGTATATGGTTGAATGGCTATATGGTATGGAATTCTATGTGTTAGTTGTGCAGGAACGTTTCGCAGCCATATACTCACTCCACATAGTCTATTATCACTGGATACACGAGATTTTACGCTATAAATTTCCGTAAAAAAAATGGCATTATTTATAAATTGTTCTCTCTTTTAGTAGAATTTGCTTTTATCTCTAGGTCTCTTTTTCCAGTTTCCAATGGTGTGTCCTTCTCTCAGTGTAGTCGCAGTAGGGCCATACAATTCGTTCCAAAGAAGACCAATACATGATAACCAAGTCTTGACACCAATAAAACGCATACACTTGGATGCACTTACAACGAAAAGGGCTTAAGCATTTATAGTATTAATTTTGTCCTATAAATTCTCACCGCTAATAAGAAGTGTACTGGTCTAGCCAGATTATGATATGCCTCGAAGTGCTACTATTGTGTGTACCAAACAAATGGTGCCATTGTAAGTAAGAAGCCTATAATAATGACTAAAACGTGAGCAGATCCTTGAGTACGAAATAACTAGGAGAAGATCGCGTTCACTGGACATTTTCTTATGTCTAGGTGAAACTGTCCTCTGTTCCTGTATATTTAGAGTACTCATCCAGGGCATTGGCAATATTTACTCAACCAAACTTAGTCCAAAGTGGATGTTAAGAAAAACACGTGTATCTGAAAGAGAATCCACGGTCAAATGGGAGGTACGTATCGGTCATGATCTTCGCGTGTTGTACTGGCCACGAAGATGTCATCAAGGTAGATGACAACAAAGTGTCACCGAGGTAGTCACGGAAAATGCCATTCATCATGCGTTGTAAAGTGGCCGGGTAGGTAAGGCCGAAGGGCATGACTTGAAAATAATAAAGCCCGTATCTGGTAGTGAAGGCGAGTGCGTTCGACACTATCAGGGGCCATGACGATTTGGCAGTAGCGTTTCATGAGCTCGAGCAAAGAGAACCTTCCTTTTATTGATCAGGCAGCCACGAAGATGCCAAAAGGGGAATTATATAGCAGTCCTTGCTCGTGTGGTGATTGAGCGCACGGTAGTCAATGCAGGGGTGCATTGTACCATCCTTTTTCTTCACGAAATGAACCGGCAAGCTGAACGGGCTGTGTGAAGGTTCGATCATGCCAGCACCAAGGGTTCTTGTGGTTGGCATTTGGGCCCTTGGAGCTGGGCATCTTCATGGCGGCATGATTAATAAAAGAGAGATTATCCTTGCTCGACCTCATGCCTCGCTACTACCAAATCGTCATGGCGCTGACAGTGTGGCCAAGTGTAAGGGTTCGTCTGGGGGTTTTGTTGGCTTAGGTAAAAAGACTGGCTTCTCAAATATCGGGGGCATTTCCCTTATTTATACTTATAGAAATGTAGGTGGTTATGTGGGTGGTCATGTGGGTGGTTATGTGGGTGGTCATGTAGATGGTCATGTGGGTGGTCATGTAGATGGTCATGTGGGTGGTCATGTAGGTGTTTATGTGGGTGGTCATGTAGGTGTTTATGTAGGTGGTTATGTGGTTGTTTATGTAGGTGTTTATGTAGGTGGTCATGTAGTTGGTTATGTAGGTGGTCATGTGGGACCTCCCCAAGCACCAAGCAGCATTTTGCACCCATTCCGCGCAAACCATAAATACACATGATTCCACGCACTCTGCCCTGTTTTCACCCATTTCCTCAACAAACGTGTTCAAGTCCAGATCCAGCAGCATCGAGCTATCAGAACCAGAATATTGGTGGTCGGGTCCGGAGTTGGAAAGCTCCTTGTCCACAGGGCTGCTCTGCAGAGAGGAGTCGTCCAAAAAGGTGATCTTTAAGCGTTTTTCTTTTGGGTTCTTGGGGACCATTTTGGCTTTTTTTCCGCAAAAACCTTCTTTCCTTGGGTACGTCCACCACCTGTACGATTTCGATCCCTTCGGTTTCGGAACCGACATTTGTAATCTGTTGTATTCTGAGACTAAGCTAGTAGTATCTACTATAATGATGTACTAATAACTGTAACTGTTAGATCCACCAGGTAGTATCCTAGCTAAGGAGGTATTTTAAGCCCTCACTGTCTAATCCTAACAATAGTCATGCCAAGACGCTAAAGCCCCACATCGCACGATGTTGCGACGGCGTTCAGTGCTATTGTTCCCGTGCTAAGTCGCACGCCCTTTTTCTCTAAAAGTATTTAAGTACCTCAGATTCCTCCCTCGGAGGAATTATCGGCGAATGACCATAGTAAACAGAGTACCTGACGAAACCGGAATCTAACAGTAATACTAAAGATGCAATAGTGATTTTTGTCGTGATGTTTGTCGTGATGTTTGTCGTGATAAGAATGTACCAGGTGGGTAATAAAATGGATAATAAGGATGTACAAAGTGGGTAATGAGCAATAATAAAGGTGTACCAAGTAGGTGATGAGTCATAATGATATGGGTGTATGGATGCTTAGAAATGTGGTCGAATTGGTCTTTTCCAAGTACACAGTGTTGGCTGATGGAGTTATGGCAGAGGCTAGGGACTCGGAGAAGTCCGTTTAACATTCTATACTACTCGTAGTTTTCTTAGTATCCACTAGAATATACTAGCCTGTGATTTATATGGCTTGAGTCTGGCTGGATATAAATGACTTGTGTCCTATAAGTCCCGTTATGAGCCCGCGCACGCAGACTCGCATAGCTTAAACTAGATAAAACACCACTTTTCCCAATACCCATATCCATCTTCTTGTTGGTAATGCGACAATTCTAGAACACTCCAAAGTGTTGTTCGTAGGTTATTCAGGAGTCGTGCGCTACCCATAAAAATAAACTAGCACTAGCAACCGATCCAGTCCTAATCCACACTCCTAAACTCCCCCTCAAGTCTAAACATCACAACTACTTTAAATTATCCTTAAAAACATATGAGACACCTCAGAGGTACCTTCGCTTGTTGGGAAACACCACTTGCTGTCTCTAGCACCGCAGCCACTCACGTGACTTTGCCCAATACAAAAGGACAAGTTCCGGCTATTTCCACCAAAAATATATTCCACCAAAAATATATTCCACCAAAAGGAGGACTTTGCAAAATGTCTCCCGATACCATACCACCAATATTAATTAATGTAGAGGCACGGATGTTTACTAAGGACTTAGATTGTCATCTCCAAAAAGAGCTTCTCCTGCACCTAACCAGCTACAACACCCATTAAAGCCATTTCCGAAAAAAAGCACCTAAATAGAATTTCAAAACCTTCCCGATTTTCTAATTATGGAAAGTCCTGGACTTGCAAAAAAAAAAAAAATCTATGGTGTGGTGTACGGGTCTCGCCTACTTCTCGCACACCCCTCCACACCTTCCGCCGCATGCTTTCCAACTACTTCAAGCTGACCAAGTTTCGGCGCTACGTGCCCGACTGGATCACCACTAGCATCATCCTCGTGTACTTCTTCCTCATAGCTGAATATGCCAAGCCTTTCGACCGCCAGTTCAAGCTCAATGACCCCACAATCCAACATCCTTTTGCTACGGTGGAACGGGTCACTGGACATGCGTGTTTGCTCCTTGCATCGCTTGTTCCTTTGGCCACCATGGTGATTTTGACTTTCATCAAGTACAGGAACTCCCGGCCCCAAGCCTGGCACCTTCTCCAGGTGTCACTTTTGGGCTTGGCCCTTTCGGTGTCTATAGACGGCGTAGTCACGGACATTTTGAAGGCATGGGTGGGCCGGCCAAGGCCTGATTTCTTACAGCGGTGTGGGCCAGTGGAAGGAACTCCTAAGGATATCTTTGTGGATATTTCCGTGTGTTCTGCTCCGTTGGGTGCAGCTGTTCTTGCTGATGGAATGCGCTCCACTCCTTCCGGCCACCTGTCCATCTCGTTCAGTGCATTTTTGTACTTGACCATGTGGATTTACGGTCAGTTCCAGCTTCTGAGCAAGCGCCTTCCTATCCATTTGTACTTGTTTGCTGGCCTGCCACTTTTGTTGGCTGCTTACGTGGCCTTGTCAAGGACCCAGGACTATAGACACCACTTCGTGGACATATTTCTGGGCGGGGCTTTGGGTTGCACTATTGCCATTATCGTCTACCATAAGTACTTCCACCATGTGTTTTCCGAGAAGTCTAATGAGATCTTGGAGGACGATGATGAGGGTCTTCCATTATAGTGCAGAGAAAAAGATCCAGAAGCTTTGGAAAATTATGGGACTAGGATCGACATCGAGGATTCTTGAGTATGAGGAAAATGAGAGTGTTGATGTTGTGTGGAATCAATGTATATGGAGAATGAATGTCTGTGATGTTCAAGCATATCTTCATCATTGAGATATGCTCATCCATTCTTTTGGGATATCCTTAGCTGCAGCCGTCACTATGTTTCAACTTATTCGAGGTTTCATTAAACAATATTGGCTGTCTCATGAGTGTTTCAGTCTGGAACACCCACAGTGTTTGAGGTGTACCTGAAAAAGCAATAACTACTTCATTTTCTTTTCAGGCCTAGAACATTGCTCATAACTGACACTTCACTGAATATTCACTTCCTTGACTACTGTGAAATCTGACTAGTTCGGACGTTCTCTCCATACATTATATCAAGTCTACTGTTCTCAGTTAATACGGTTTAAGGTCTGTGGCGTAAAAATGATTTAGGGTCGTTTTGCCACTGTGCAAGTCTAGCCATGCGATTCGTGGTCGCTGTCTTGAAACTTGTCAAAAAAAAAAGACCGTGAAATTCCGAAAAAGTTGCCCATCAGTGGTCATAACTGTCCATGAGTGGCCCCGATATGTGTTTGGCCTGCATATAACAGTCGCAGCTGTTTCATATTGCAGCATTGATACCCACTTTGGTATATGCAGGCGGCCTCGTTTTCCATTTGTTTCATGTTCATCTCCACTGCTCCAACGTGTCGTGTTTCATATTTCTGGAGTTTCAACTGTTGCATTTCGTTTCATGTTTCACATCATGTTTCATGTTTCACATCATGTTTCATGTTTCATGTTTCAACTATCATGTTTTGTTTCATGTTTCATCTATCATGTTTTGTTTCATGTTTCATCTATCATGTTTTGTTTCATGTCTTCTGCTGATAGCTGTTTCAGTTTCTTCAGCTCGTGTTTCTGGATGTGCCTGTTTCATGTCGTGTTTCAGTTTGTGCTCTGTCCAGTCCCTGTTCTATCTTCTGTCCAGTCGCTGCCCAGAGAGAGATCTGGTCTGTTTCAGATCTCAAGATGCGTGGAAATAAATAAAGACGCTTAGTGCATCGAAAGACAACATCTCATTTTTCCACTCCTCTTTTCAATACATACCCGTACATACCTCAGTACATTCTCTACTCCTAAATTGCAAAACCCCAAATACATTATGCGTCGAAACTTGGTCGAAGTCGTGGTCACCAAATCCGTGTCTCCAGTCAGCAGTGCCTCAGCCGACCTGACGATTACCGTTTTGAAAACCGTCACTTTAAATACGCAGACTTCGTCCGCTCCCATGGCCTCCCCTACACTTATCACATACTACATGTCAAATACCGACGTGGGTTCGAAAACGGCACTTGGATCCGGCACTTCTATGCCGTCCCAAACATCTTTCCCATCCCCCTCTTCATCTTTATCTGCACAAGTGTCTCTGACAGCAGTACTGAACACAAGTGCCAGCGTGTCCGGCATACAAGGCCTGTCTTCCGGAGGTCAATTGGGAATGGCCATTGGAATCCCCATTGCTGTGGTTTCCTTTTTTGGCCTTTGTATTTTTCTCTTAATCTTTTTGAGAAAAAAGTACGGCACAAACCCTACGGATCTCCTTGCATTGAAGGCCCCGTCCAAAAAGAGCAAAAATTCCGGCATAGACCTCGAAAAAGGCATGGCCAACAAATCTATTTCTTCAGGTGACGAATCCTTTGAAAGCAGAGAGAAAATCGAAACCAAAGAGCCCCCAGTGGAGCGGGCCCGGCCGCCAAAACTCTCATTTGTCAACCGGTTGAGCAAATACATCAATGTGCCGGAAACACCCATGGAACTCAAATCGGCTGTTTTCTTACGCCGGTTCAATTTGCTGAAGAAAGATGCTCTAGAGAAAGAATTGCCCGATTCGCCAGCCCCTACTGTGCAGGTTGCCGATACAAAACCTTCCGAACAGCCCAAATTTCATGTGGTTGTGCGGCCATATGCAAGACGGCTCCAGGACGAGTTGACGGTGTGTGCAGGGGAAAAGATCACGGTCCAGAAAGTGCATTCGGATGGCTGGATAACCGTGAAGAGACTGGACGATGGCGAAGTTGGCGTGATTCCCTTGCTCTGTGTGCAGAGACTCGGAGACCCAGCTATCCAGTCCTAGGCACAATAATAAGTAATAAATGGTAATTGAAATGTTCTCCATGTGTAGTTTGTATAACAACCACCACCATAATGTGTATGTTAGGGAATTCCAAAACCGTAATTTATGTCTAAGAAATATTTTGGTTTTGTTTGCTTGGTTTCTCGAAATCTGCAAAAGAAGCTTCTTGACGCATCTTTAAGAACGTCCCAAGGACTATAAAAATCCATGTTGAGTGCAATTAGCACTGACAAAATTGTTGCTTGCTAGTTTTTCTGAAACGCACATTGCTAGTTACATTATCAAAAGTCTTAAAAAGTGGTTCCTTTTTTAAACCATGGGATTTATCAACCTTCTTTTCTTTAGTACCATTTGAAGAATGGTCTTTGATGGTGGGGATTTGGTATTATATTGGACATGGCCATAGAATTGTAATTTGTTCAAAAGGCACATTCACAGGATTCGAACCAGAACTTCACCATTAGTATGACTGGTATCACACAAGATGAAATCATTGGCTCAGATACACCAGACGTTTTCATCATGGCTGGCTTAGTTACCCAGAGGCTTTTTCAATGTAGACTATTATGAGCAGAAAACCCATATCAGAATCCAGAACCGGAACTAAAATCTGTGCATTGAAATTTTCTGGGCACTGAGAAGTGCTTGTAGTACAAGTCGAAACCTCAGGAGGAAACACTCTCGCTCCCCTATACTTGATGCCAGGCCGAGTGCAATATCATTCTAATTAGAAACTCTTCAGTCAATGGTTTCTAATCAAAAAAACCAGTCAAATTGGACACTTTACTAGTGAGTAACTCAAACATTCCGATAGAACATGTACCACTGAACTAGTGAGATAAAAATGACCACTCAACCATAAAAAAATCTCCAAATTAGATGTGAATTTGACACTCACTGGTAGATATAGTTCAAAATATCGATCATAGACCTTAGGAATGTCTTGCTCTCGGGTACCATTAACCAGTCGCATCGGTCAGAAACATTACTTTTCAAGCTTTGATTCTTTGGTTCAAGACATTCTCTTTTCTCCTGTGTCGAACATTGACTCACACAGAATCAGTAACATGAGATGGGTAGTATAACTCAATCCACAAAATTCCAAGCGTAAACCTTGATTATCTCAATCCACAAAACTCCAAGCGTAAAATTGACTATATCGAACACCGGTCAGGTATTTGAGTAAGCATTTCGAGCTTTTGGTCTAGACTTGATTCAGAGACTAAAACCAGAAATTGATCTGACTATCGGGATTTTAATTCCTTGGAAAAAGTTCAGAAACACACATCAAAATTTCTGTCTCGATAACGAGGTTTCCGAATGGCTATTCAAACATTTACCGTTCAGATATTGACTATTCAGAGACTGACTAGTCAGATATTATTAACCTGAACCATTCAAAAATATCAGTGGTAAATGCAATACTTGAAACACACTCAAAAAATCAGACATAAATATAACACTTGAATCACACTCAAAAAATCAGACATAAATATAACACTTGAATCACACTCAAAATAAAAAAGAATCATGGCATTTCGAATAAGCCCACAGACATATAATCTCTAAATCAGATCAACATCATACAATGTTTCAGCCATAAATTAAGAACCTCGGGTCAGAGACAGATAAGCAATATTTCAAACGTGGACCTTTAGGAACCACTGATTACCTCATAGATCCGATCGGAATACTTCACTAGCTGGTTGATTTTCAGCTCAATAAGGATGCAAATTTCTTATGGAAACCTTCGACCGAATATCGCATAATCAGGTCTACACATTGCAAGTGCAATTTATACAAATCACACCAAACACTGACCATCCTTGATATCACAAGTACTCACGTAAGCGGGGTTAGAATAAGCCATTCTGATTAGGTGTGACTTCAGGGTAAAGAGTGACTCAATAACAAAGATCATGTAAGATCAATCCAGAACATTGACTTACTGCACTATTGACTTTCTGTACCGATATTTCCAAACAATCATCTGAATTTTGGCTACTGGTCAGATTTCTTGTAAACATTGAATACCCAAAGAAAGACAGACTTGTAGATTTGGATCACAATATTGAGTTTCACTTGAAAATTTAGTAACATTTTTTCAACGAAAGCAAGATATACTATTTCAGTCATCAGGAATTTGATAAGACTGCCGAGGAAAAGGAAGGAAGTATCACCAATCCTTGGCCATCATTATTACCAATTAAAATTGATCATCACCTAATAGTTAAGAATGAAATCACCTAAATCACTTAATAGTTAAGAATGAAACCACCTAAATCACTTAATAGTTAAGAATGAAACCACCTAAATCACTTAATAGTTAAGAATGAAACCACCTAAATCACTTAATAGTTAAAAATGAAACCACCTAAATCACTTAATAGTTAAGAATGAAACCACCTAAATCACTTAATAGTTAAGAATGAAACCACCTAAATCACTTAATAGTTAAGAATGAAACCACCTAAATCACTTAATAGTTAAAAATGAAACCACCTAAATCACTTAATAGTTAAGAATGAAACCACCTAAATCACTTAATAGTTAAGAATGAAACCACCTAAATCACTTAATAGTTAAGAATGAAACCACCTAAATCACTTAATAGTTAAAAATGAAACCACCTAAATCACTTAATAGTTAAGAATGAAACCACCTAAATCACTTAATAGTTAAGAATGAAACCACCTAAATCACTTAATAGTTAAGAATGAAACCACCTAAATCACTTAATAGTTAAAAATGAAACCACCTAAATCACTTAATAGTTAAAAACGAAATCACCTAAATCACCTGAAATTTGAGTTTCCTTGAACCAGTCAAATAATGACTCAACCAGTCTAAAACCAAGTTCACACTATGATCTGATGAATCGGACTTCGGTCTGCTTATAATTGTCTTTTCTAAATAGTGTTCTTGAATATTTACAGCACGAGTTGCTATCGGATTCCTCTTTCATCCCCATGCACATCCATGATCGTATCCAACTAAATTAATTCATATATGTTCACATGGTGCGGCGTCAGTGGACAAAGAAAAAAAAGTATAATAAAAAAACAAAGAAGCGAGGCATTCAATCCTCTTTATATTTGGGGTTTGTGGTTTGTGGTTTGTGGCTGTGATTACGCCTGTAGTAGTGCACAAAGACCCACCTTAGATCCCTATAATGTCTGCACCTCGGCTGCAACTACACTTAACTGCGAAGCTTGACCCAATTCAATCACGTCTTGATCCTGCATCACGTGCCTTAGTATTGCCTGGTGTAGCCCAGGCCATTTTGGTACCGGGGGTCGTTGCGGGGAACTTGTGCAGGATGCGGCGGGTTGGCCTGGTAGCCGTATTGATTGGAGTCTCCGTAAGCCCTTAAGTTCTGTGTGCCCAGCTGCAGATGTGCCTGGAGCCCCATACTCGTCTGAACTCCCTGAGGCACGGACGTCTTGTAAGGTGCTTCACCTCCGCTGGCCACACGAGCCTGGTATGGATGTCTAGATCCACCTGCATTGGGGTTTCCTGCACTTCCGTTGTGAGGAGGCCTTTGATGGTGTGGTGGTGCTTGCTGGTATTGCTGTGGAGGTGGTGCTTGTTGATATTGCTTGGGTGGTGGTGCTTGCTGGTGTTTGGGTGGTATTGGTGGGTTTGGATGCTGATGATGTGGTTGTGGTGGTGGGTATTGTGATTGTTTTTGTTGCTGTTGGTATGGTGGTTGCTGGTATGGTGGCTGTTGGTTTGGTTGTTGGTAAGGAGGCCTTTGACCTGGCTCATTCCTTTGAGGAGGCCTATTTTGAGGCCGGTTCGGGTAGCCCTGTGGTCCATTTGGGTACTGCTGCTGAGCAGGAGGAGGGCCTCTATGGTAGCTTGGCTGAGAAGCTGCTCCATTTGCACCTCTGCTTTGATTGGCTGGATTTCCGTATGGCTGTGGGTAACCTGATTGCCCTTTTTGGTAATTCTGGGGCTGGTTAAGGTACTGCTGATGTTGAGGTGGTGTACCTTGATGCTTTGGCGGAGTTTGATGCTGTGGTGGACCTTGATGTTGCGGCTGCAGTTGCTGGGGCCTCTGAGGAACCCGCAAAGGAGCTGTTTGTTCTGACCGGTCCATTTGAGAACTGGGCGCCTGTATATACCGTGGCTTGCCTTCCAAGCCTTGATTCGGTCTGAACCCTTGGCTTGATCCACCGTTACTTCCATTTGGACGCTCCTGTACATAATCCTCCGTATTGAACTTGGTGCCCAGCGATGGTGTATGAAGCTGGGACTGGTGCTGTGTAGGCGAGTGCATCTGCAGGTTTTGCTGGATCACTGGAACGGCGACTTGTTGTGGAATGATCGGAAGTGGACTTTGTTTTCTGAAAGGCTTCTCATGTACAGGAGGAATGGGAGGTATTTCGTCGCTTGCAAGGGAAGACGAATCGTTTTCCGACCGTTGGCTATCGGACCGGCTTTCGTAGCGGTCGTGTGCAGGATTGTGATCCACGGAATTGGAAAACTGCTTGTTGAACTCATTATACTGAGTCAAAGGAGACTTCACCGAGGAGTACGACGAGTTGCGGCTCTGGCCAATTGGAGGAACTGCCAATAAATCCTCATCTCCATCACTAATACTTGGTTCTGATTCGTCGTCGCTTTCGTCGCTGTTGATCAAGTGCAGGTCGCTCATAGGGTAAGGTCCGTTTTTCAACGACTTCTTGCGCATGAGCGACGGCAAGTGGTTTTCGTCGATTTCCTCTGCGCTGCCATTGAGGATCTTGTTGCGGTCGTCGAACCGGTCCGAAGGCGTCTCGATGGTCGAGTATTTCTGGTAAATGTCTGCGAGCTGCACCGAGTGACGTTCGGGGCCGGGAGGTTGGATCTGAAGGTTGTTGACGTTTTTGTTCAAGCCTCCCAGTTGGTTTTTGAGTCCAAACAGGAGCGACTTGTCGGAGATAGTAGAGGCAGAGGCCTCTGGATTGAGCCGGGGGACAATTCCAATGCCAAGTCCAGCAGCTGCTGCTCCAGGTCCTCCATTTGCGACTCCACCAACTCCACCAGGTCCTCCATGTCCAGCTCCATAAGGGATTCCACTATGTCCAACTCCATTTGGTCCCGCTCCGTTAGGTCCAGCTCCGTTAGGTCCAGCTCCGTTAGGTCCAGCTCCGTTAGGTCCACCGTATCCTTGTCCTGGAGTCTTTGCTCCATATCCTTGCCCTGGATGAGATGGGTGAGAAGGATGAGAAGTAGGACCTTGTCCAAAGTGACCAGGGGCTTTTGATTGGGCCGGACTCAGTCTGGAAGAGACCCTGGAGCCCGTAGGACTTCCCAAAGAGGGACTGTTCAAAGAACTGACTGCACCCAAGAAGCCGCGTGACGAGCCACACCCATCGTAACCCTGTGCCAACTTCAGCTTCAACACTCTCTTGATATTTTCCTTCCATGCAGCAGCATCCCACGAGAGACACGCGTCCGACCCCGTCAAGGCATACAAGTCCAGCAGATTCAAGTAGTGCACATGGGGCAACGTGGGAAGACCGAAAACAAGCGAATCTGGATCCACTCTATCGGCCTTTAAGCGCTTGGGCCGACCGTACAAGCCAAACGAGTCGAAAAGAGGCACCAAGAAGCGGATTAACGTATCAAAACCCGGCACAGACGAGTGTTGTTCCGGCATGATGAAGAGCGAAGTCTCCTGGCTATCGGAATCCAGCTTTTTTCCCTGCAGTTTGAAGTTGATGCTACCCTCCAACTTCATGATGGTACTCTTATCAATAAAAAATGGCAGTTGTGGGTAAACGGCAGTGACTGAGGTTGCAGAGGAGATCACACCTAAAAGCGACTTCTTCTTGACGTTTTCCAGGTCGTAGAGCAACACACGACCTGCACTAAAGCCCTTTTTCTTATTCTGGCTGGGCTCAATCACAGCATAGCACCTGCGCCAGGCCATACCCGAACCATAGCGGATCTTGACCCAATCGGAATGGGGAAACCGTTTTTCGGCAAGAATGGTCCGAATATCCGATAATCGCAGGCCTCGTGCCGATAAAAGGGCACCTGTATAAGCTTCCTGGAGCAGCAGGTACTCAAAATTGGCAAGGCGGAGCGACACAAACCATTCCTTCAACAGGTCGTAGGATTTGAGCTGGATAATAAAGCGGTTTTTCAAGGTCGTCAGCACGATGATCACGTTCTCAAGCTGTTGTTTTGCAGCCGGAAGCACCTTCATGGCATTGAACACGGCATCCGTGAAGTTCAAGTATGTAGGCTTGCTGCTGGCTTCAAGCAACTGTTCCGGCGAGTTCTTGAACTTGGCCAACGACACAGCATCCCAGTAAGCCAACTGGTTACCCGTCAAAATCCCATACACCTCCTTCCACTCACGGTCAGCGGGATTGCCATCGCCGTTAAGGTCATTGTAGAGCATGAAGATTCCTTCATGGTAGCGGCGGTGGGTCTGGGCCAGGAGCAACGTGACTATGGGCACGAGTTCGGGCGACACCAGGTCGTCTTGTTCATTTTGCGTTGTTTTGGCTTCCAGGATGTTCTTAGGCGCCAGCGATTTTTTGGGCGAAAGAGCAAATTTCATCTAGATCTGGGTTCGTCGTAAGGGAGTCAAATAGTAATTTGAAATTGGAAGGGGAAATGGAATGGGAAATGGAATGGGAAAAATGGGGTAGGGTAAATTTCGTGATTGCGATTTTCTTTGGTTCGTGATTGGCTATGGATGTTAGACTGGAGTTTCAGGCTTTGTGTTTGATTGGATGGTTGGTGTTGCCAAAAAGAAGTGTCTAATCTTTCTTTGAGAGGTAGCTAATGTTGCCTGGAGACCGATGGAATCTGGGTTTGCAGAATGTAGTGCGCGCCTATATGTAGCCGTTAGAGCCTATATATAAGTTTCCGGGGGGCGAGATACAGGGCGGTAGGTGGAGACCGGAAAGAGAGGGACCTGTAGTTTGAAGAATGGATGGAGCAGAAGTGGTTGTTTTTAATGGAGAAGTGGGAAAAACGGCGCGGGAAGATCGGTGTATGCGCAATTCAGTCATGGGTGTTTTGGTGTGCGCACGATCAGGTCTCATGCGGGAAGACAAGCCCCGGATTGCCCCTTTGGGCAGTTTTTCTTCGGATTTAGGCTATTTTATACCCAGCACAACTTTTTCTCTTCCCCCATCCGATTATTTAAAGCGCATAAATTCCCGTTTCAAACCTCCATTCCATCCCCATCATCTTTGTCATGGCTTCATCTTGGAACGTCCTGCACACAGGCCGCGCGCCCGCACCGAGACCGTTATAGCGCAAATCTCACATGGCTTGGCACCCAGCAAGCTTCCACATCGGGAAGTGGGCTGCCTACTTGGTCATAATTTGAGATTTAAATTTCTTCGATTTTGTTTTCCTTGCCTCTAAAGGCGAAAAAGCGAGCCCAAACAAAAATAAACAAACAATAATCAATAAACAACAATCTCATTGCAACAAATAAACACGACACGAAAGTAATCAGAAATAATTCAAGGAAACAAAAATATAGTGAAACAGATGAAAATTACATACTGAAACATTCACAAAAAATCAATGACACAAAAAATCAGTAACACAAAAAATCAGTGACACAATAGACCAATGACACAATAAATCAATGACACAATAGACCAATGACACAATAAATCAATGACACAATAGACCAATAACACAATAACACAATAAATCAATGACACAATAAATCAACAATAAATCAATAACACAATGAAACATAATTCAACGGAACAATAGAACATGGGTTTATTACAATTATTCAGCATCGGATCAGACAATGTGAGACATTTCTTGACATTCAGATCCAGTAATGGAGTGTAGTGATGTGGACAGTATGGAAGTATGGACCAGCAATTCTCAGAGTCCAGACCCATATACTGAAATTTAGTACTGTGTAATTAAAATGGTGTTTGTATTGTCATGTAGTTGTAGAGTATTGTAGTGGTGTACTATGGGGTACTATAGTCTTATCCAGTGCAGTGTCTTACTATAGTGACCTTTTTGAGTGATTATGAGTGACTGAGTAATTATGAGTGACTGAGTAATTATGGGTGACTGAGTAATTATGAGTGACTGAGTAATTATAAGTGACTGAGTAATTATAAGTGACTGAGTAATTATAAGTGACTGAGTAATTATGAGTGACTGAGTAATTATGAGTGGCTTTTATTACTTAACGTGTTTTCAATAGAATTATGTCATGGGCATTTGAAACCATGGACGTGGTTTAATTGTAGTAGGCCAAATGTAAAATATTCTATACGCAAGCACGGTGCGAGAAATACCAAGAAATCGTGTGACTGGATCGACGTGTATTTGATCGCGCATTGCAGCTTTTGATCTACGTCTGCGCATACAATACACTATGGCCCACACTACATACACACCTTCTACTTTATGACAACACAATCTTTGTGTCCACTCTCTATATCTCTATGTCCATGTTAGAATTATTATGCGACACTCGGCTTTAGCCTGTATCTGCAATGACTCTAAGCTTCTAAAGTATGAAGGATCTTTCCAGGAACGATGACCTAACGATGGCTGCGTATTCTGAAAAAAAAGCTACTACTAGTAGGAACTCACCCGAACAGTATTATGGATATTCTTAATTACTTGATGATATCTTTATTAGACTGTAACTATCTAAGATTAAGTAATGGAGTTCTGCCCTTTCATGGCTGGGCTCTTGCCCCCTTTTATATCGGGCGTCTTCGGCTATGCCGGCATAAAAGTGGGGTAATCTGTAGAGACTTGCTAAAGGGGAATGTTCGTCTCGAGGCGCACGTGCTATGCCCTGTCCTGTACTCATACGAGTAGACTCGATGTCTAACATCCTCGCTCTCTTAGATCAATACTTGTCCTCAAGTATCTCCTCTCACGGAACCAGTTGTATTTTCGCGCTTCCTTCCTGCATATAGTGGAGACTTGTAGCATCAAGTCTGCGCGGGTCCCTGGGGTGATTCTCATTCATTGCGTCACCTAAAATATTTCTTTGGTGACGTTTCTTCTATCAACTCAAGTTCTTCTTGTACAAATCATAACTTTCTCAAAATTGTATTCCACATAACTTTCTCAAATTGTATTCCACATAACTTTCTCAAATTGTATTCCATCATCTTTTATTCAGGTTGTCCAAACCCGTACACTCCAGCTCCCTCAGCCGTGTTGACTCCGCAGCTCCACACCACCACACCAATCAGAATAAGCAATCATGCCATCACTAAGTATGATCATGACATCACTGCACTCTAAATACCCCACTCTACCAGCACTATTTAAATATACTTACCTTACTAGTCTATACTATACACTATTGTACAGTGCTACACGACAATAGTATAGTACTATAGTACACTATTCTACAGTGCTACACGACAATAGTATAGTACTATAGTACACTATTCTACATTGTACTACATTACTATTGCTCTATGCTGTACTACACAGTATTACTACAACTCTTCAGACTCCTAAATTTACCGTTCTAATGGTAATGGTCGTGTGACTTATACATTAGTAAAAGAGGGTATTGAAATGGAGGTGGAATTATGGAGTATTACTGTGATTACTGGTCACTGTCAATTGTCCATCGAGTTTTATCTAATCTCAATAGTAAATTTAACGTAATCCTTTTGATTCAATCCAGAGATATCCTTTGCATTTTTCATTAACGGAGGTTTCTAATTAACTCTCCTAAGCCTTCAATAGTTTCATCTAGAACGATGATATAATAGTTGTATCTTTAGCGATAATAATTGAGCATGTTTTTTCTGCTTCTGTTGTAATATTTCAAAATTGTAATCTGCGACATTCTTGTCATTCAGTAATAATTGTTTGGATTGTAAGGTTGTAAATGATTTTTGTGAATTGGATTTATCTCTCTTCTTGTTGGGAATCGCACGTCTCGTCGATGTGGATTGTAGATTTGCATAAGCTTCTGGGTTTTTCATAGATGCAAACTTTTTTGGATATTTGGTGACTTCAATTTTCGTATTCTGGTAAGAAGTTAAGGTATAAGCGTATTCTGGTAAGAAGTTAAGGCATAATTGTATTCTGGTAAGAAGTTAAGGCATAATTGTATTCTGGTAAGAAGTTAAGGCATAATTGTATTCTGGTAAGAAGCTAAAGCATAAGCGTATTCTGGTAAACAGTTACCTCATAACATTGTTCGTGCCTCGTGTAACAGTTAATTCATAACAGTTAAGGCATAACGATTTTCTTGCTGGCGTATGGGCATCGTGACAGATGTGTTTCAACGGGTACTAATTTGCTTCAAAAGGAATAACATAGTTAATGATGCCTATTCGCAGGACATGTAACATTATAAGTACTTCTCTGATAATTCGTCCATAATTCCTTCGTGATTATTCAATAATGGTTTGATAACATTGCGGGTAATTCTTGGATTGTTTTAAATAGGTCTTCCATGCCTTTTCAACTATTCTTCCATAATACTTCAATGATTTTTTTAATCATTCTTCGATGAATCTTCAGTAATTTTTTCTCCAAAAATCTCTATGTCCATTCATGAAAATCTCTATGTTCATTCATAAAAATCTCTATGTTCATTCATGAAAATCTCTATGTCCATTCATGAAAATCTCTATGTTCATTCATGAAAATCTCTATGTTCATTCATGAAAATCTCTATGTCCATTCTCTAAAAATCTCTATGTCCATTCTCTAAAAATCTCTATGTCCACTCTCTAAAAATCTCTATGTCCACTCTCTGACATTTTGTTACCCCCTTTTATGCCCTTTTTCAGAGATGCACGGGTGTAGACTATCTGGATCGATCAATATATTGCTGATTGGGTGGGTTTTATGACCAGTTTGCTTACACTACTAATACTACTAATACTACACTACTACACTACTAATACTACACTACTACACTACTAATACTACACTACTACACTACTAATACTACACTACTACACTACTAATACTACACTATTGTATACAGTATGTTAGATTCGCTATGGGTAGGGCTCTACCCAGTATCAAGTCTCGGAGTCTGATCTTGACAATGGTCATTCCAGAATGCCAAATCCTCAGTCACCCTGGTACAAAGCACCAGAGTGGAATGTGATAAAACTGAAGGTCCAGGTCAAAATATGAAGTGTTTCCCTCAAGGGCTTCTCTAGTGTGGAATTATGAACTAGAGTAGTTCTAATAGTATATGATAATAATGCTGTCTACTACTACCAATACTACTACTACCAATACTACTACTACCAATACTACTACTATACAGTGATTTTCAGAACTATTCAAGCCAGCATGACAGAATCTTTCAAACTACACTTGCAAAATTAAACAGCCAATAATTCAAAACGTTTCGTACTTATGACTTAAAAATTGCTAAGTATCAAAGATTCGAAGTAAACTGTTTATGTGAAGTCTCTATGGAATATTAAGAACAGTGACTTTTTGAATTATTGGTTTGTTTAAGTTTCCTAATGTGGTTTGAAACATTTTGGCTCGCTGGTTTGAATACTTTTGAAAATCACTACAATACTACTATACCACTACAATACTACTATACCACTACAATACTACTATACCACTACAATACTACTATACCACTACAATACTACTATACCACTACAATACTACTATACCACTACAATACTACTATACCACTACAATACTACTATACCACTACAATACTACTATACCACTACAATACTACTATACCACTACAATACTACTATACCACTACAATACTACTATACCACTACAATACTACTATACCACTACAATACTACTATACCACTACAATACTACTATACCACTACAATACTACTATACCACTACAATACTACTATACCACTACAATACTACTATACCACTACAATACTACTATACCACTACAATACTACTATACCACTACAATACTACTATACCACTACAATACTACTATACCACTACAATACTACTATACCACTACAATACTACTATACCACTACAATACTACTATACCACTACAATACTACTATACCACTACAATACTACTATACCACTACAATACTACTATACCACTACAATACTACTATACCACTACAATACTACTATACCACTACAATACTACTATACCACTACAATACTACTATACCACTACAATACTACTATACCACTACAATACTACTATACCACTACAATACTACTATACCACTACAATACTACTATACCACTACAATACTACTATACCACTACAATACTACTACAACCCTTGAACAGTGGAGTATTTGATGGAAGATGACTTAAGTGCTATAAAAGGTAAGTCGGTCAAGGACCCCGGAAAAATACTTCCACGGAGTATGGGCTTATCTTCGAAGAAATAGGACACTGCATGGTCCCTACTGACGTATACTATGAGGTGGATATTTTCTCTGAGGTAATTACACAATTAATTGAGTTTTCGAATAATAATTACATCTCTGAATAATCAAGATTTGAAGTTATAGTGTGTTAAGAACTGTGGAAAGTATAAGGAAGTCGCTTGTACACTAGTACTTATTTTATTAGACCGCACTTCAATAGCAAATCGGGTTCTGGGTTTAGTATAACCATGGCTCCAAACACTACTGGGCTATATCTGAAAATGCTAGAAATTTGAGCCCAAAATAAAGCTTTACAGATACAATACTGATGCTTATACTTCTAGGCAGTGATCTACACTGGTGTGACTAGAATGGTCTCAGTGTATTGCCCAATGTAGTTATTCAAGACATCTCTATGTGTTACAAACACCCGGAGTAGTGCTCTACCTATTGATATAATTTGAGCATACACTATCAGCAGTAGTCATGACATGCACATGTTTTTTTGGCGAAAATGGGCCTAGTACAAGTCCAAACTCGCCTCAAAACGTTCCGAAACGAGTCTTAGTACACGCATTGTGGATTTGGATCCCCCTAGTAAAATTGTCATCGCTCGAGTGTTGTTAAACTCATCCCTACTTTTCACATCGTAATTAGTATAACTTCTGGCACAGCTATAAACACGCTGTAATTCAGTTATGTCAATCAAATGCCATACCAATTGGTGCGCCGCACCCATACCACAAACTTTGCTTTCCATATTTTTATTTCCATCTAAGAAAACTCCATTCACATGTACAAATCCATACAATGCACACGTATTTTTCTACCATAAATGCATAAACAGAGACAGCATAATTACTCGACCAGTATAGTCTGCTACATTAGTCAGTACCAATCAGCCATTAGGT
This sequence comes from Metschnikowia sp. 13-106.1, assembly GCA_002374735.1. Taxonomy (NCBI): domain Eukaryota; kingdom Fungi; phylum Ascomycota; class Pichiomycetes; order Serinales; family Metschnikowiaceae; genus Metschnikowia; species Metschnikowia sp. 13-106.1. Next base: position 176,029 of record NLAL01000016.1, read on the forward strand.
TCACCCAGGTGAATTTATCATATTGATTTAATGCAAACAAAGGTGATTTACTTAGTTTTTAACGTTTCCAGAATAAATTGTTTCCAGAATAAGTCGTTTCCAGAATAAATTGTTTCCAGAATAAGTCGTTTCCAGAATAAATTTTTTCCAGAATAAATAGGTTCCAGAATAAATTGTTTCCAGAATAAGTCGTTTCCAGAATAAATAGGTTCCCGAATAAATCGTTTCCAGAATAAATAGTCTACAGAATAAATAGTCTACAGAAATTTCAATTCTTTGGAAACTGCCATAGCCTACTTTCCAAGTAACAATACTGAAGCAGTCAGGTGCTCTGTTTACCATTTTCTTTCGCCGGTGGTTCCCCAAGGGAGGACTCTGACTTGCTTTTATAGCTTTGAGAGAAGGTTTGCATTGAGACGAGACTAATCCGTCATTCGGAGCCAAAAAAACGTTTCAAATTTTGTTCTAGTATATATTAATATACAAGGATATGTAAGTTGTACCTTACAAGACCAAAGTCTTATGTGACGGGGCCACAGCTCCTCTTATACTTTTTGTTCGTCTAAGGTCTGCACAGTCTTATTTTTCAAGGTCTGCACAGTCTTATTGTTCAAGGTCTGCACAGTCTTATTTCTCAAGGTCTGCACAGTCTTATTGTTCAAGGTCTGCACAATCTTATTGTATTTCAGTTGCCTGTATACAACATATCCATGATCTTTCCTCCGTACAAGCTGGGTACTCGTTGACAAGACGAGCAACAAAAGAAACTAGAAGTCAGTCTCGCTGGTGAGCAACTGACTAGTCGACTTTCGTAGGTTATGGTGAGTGGATGGGGATCTACTGCGCATTTTGCCCAACTACATGTACTTCTAGGGCATGCATTTGTTCTCTTCATCAGTAGGAGCAGTCTCCGGCCACTTGGTCTTCTTCTTCTTCTCATCAAACAAGTACCCTTTTGTTGCCGCTTTACGTGAGAAAGTGTCACCTGGAAAAGCTCCATTAGTCTCCATCCAATTGTATTGACGACTACTAGAAACACTACTTGCACACTTTATTATTCACCTTTATATAATGTTTTATTCATCTTTATCTAAAGTTTTATTCATCCTTATCTAATGTTTTATTTATCTTATAGTTTATTCATCTTTATCTTATAGTTTATTTATTTTTTTCTTATTAGCTATTTTTTTATTTACCTTTAGCTGGTGCTTACTCTATTCCTAGTTGGTTTAGGGTCCACAAAACCCAAAGCCGCACTAGGAATAGCATCAGCATCCTACAAAGGGTCCCAGAGTTTGGGATGGGACTTAAGGGGGTCCCAAGGCTGTGCCCAAGCATGGAGTTTTCCCCATTGCTTTCCCCATTTTTTTCATCGCACAGATTAGAGCTTCCTATAGAAGTCCAGGGTCAGTTGCGAGAGTTTTCGGACTGTCGGTCCATTTACTTGCCCAGGCTCTCGATGTTTGAGTAAAAAGCCCAGTCAAAGTTCGATTGGAGAGTCGAGTACTCGGAGAGACTCAAGGCACTGGTCATAAAAGTCAACTCCAGTATTGAGTCTTGGGACTCAAAGGTGGTGTCTGCTGTGTCTTGTATTTTTTCAGGACACTTTTGCAGGGCTGGGTTTGCGTTGCCAGGGTCAGTGTCTATTGGCAAAAAAGCCTGGNGGCTGGGTTTGCGTTGCCAGGGTCAGTGTCTATTGGCAAAAAAGCCTGGATTGAAGGGCAGAGAATCGAAGTTCTCCAGCCTGCGAGACTAGTGTCTGGGAAGAAGTCAGTGTTCATTGGGGAGTCTTGGTTGAACATTGGATGGAGAGCTTGTTTTGGAAGGGAAATAAGAGTCTGAGTTGGAGTTGGTGTCGAAGTCGGAGTCGGAGAGTCTGAGTTTGAGTCTAAGAGTCTGTGTCTGAAATTTGGAGTGAGGTAGAGTTGAAATGGTGGGGAAATGCGATTTATATAAGAAAGTAGCCGGATACAAACTCGTTTTCTGGCATGAGCAATCACAAACTCGTTGTTGTGCAGATAGAAGAAAACAAAAGAGATCGAAAAAAAAAGAACGCAGATCTCACATGGCATAGATCAAAAACTACATCATACATTCTTTGCTGGTCGGGCAGGGTCTCTACCGGAAACCCCATCTTGTACTTGAAAAACAGGTTTAGAAAAAGCTTGGTTAATCCGATAAGGTTTTGTCATAATTAGGCGAATCTGAAACGTGAAAAACGGCCTTTCATTGGACTCTTTCTCCCATGACCTGCAAGATCGATTTGTGATTTGTGGTATGTGGTTTTTCCATCTACCTGATTCGGTCCCATGTGCAGATTTGCACCTGAAAAGGGTGGCAAAAACTGGGCTGCAAACTCTAGAGAAGTACAGAAGGATACTGCAAATAAAGCGTTTTGATCTGGACCTGTGATGTCTTTGCATGAACATATACAAAAACGAGTGCTCTGAATGGGTGCAAAATCCTGCATACACTCCATGCTCTGTTGCACGGATATCAAAGGTTCATCTCCGGTAAAATGGCCCCGCGTAGATCAGGAAGCATATCCGGCTATCTAATTGGCACATGAACTTCAATACATGTATGCGTAGAGCACTGCCATATTGTACCTAACACCTTGTACCACTATACCACGAGTCCTAGTATGCAGGTCACAGAAGGAAATAGTAGTATTAGTATAAAAAAGGATAAAGATCCCGCCAAAGGCAGACGCATATATAGTTTTTTGGTTATTCATTTAGATATACATGAATAGATTTATTAAAATTATTTAATACTCAAATTAAATTAGGTATACTTTATAATATAACGCCTAAAAAAGGACCCAAATTACCTAGATTAGAAATTAATAATAGATTAGAAATTAATGATAGATTAGAAATTAATAATAGATGTAGAAATTAATAACAGATGTAGAAATTAATAATAGATGTAGAAATTAATAACAGATGTAGAAATCAATAATAGATGTAGAAATTAATAATAGATTAGAAATTAATAATAGATTAGAAATTAATAATAGATGTAAAGAATATATTACTTTCTTAATATTACAAAACCAATTCTATTAGTCAAGTATATATTAATTTAATTGTCTTGAAAAATATGATGCTACGACTGTTAGATTCACCATAGAGTGCTCTACCTATTGAGTATTTTGACCTACGCCGTCTAATTTTAGAATATCAGTCCTTTCACTTGTGTAGTAATTTTTAATACCACTATAGGACTAATATATACTATACTATATTGTACTGTCCTATATTGTAGTGTACTCTACTACTACACTACACTATATACTATACTACTACACTACACTATATACTATACTACTACACTACACTATATACTATACTACTACA